>NDGM011185278.1:0-13530 GCA_002564305.1 Octomys mimax
GTTCTGAATTCACAGTAGATTCCACATGATAAAGGCTCAGTTCTGAGTCACACACAACGAATCCATCAACCTGGTGTGGTGCCCACAAAATGTCAGGTCTGGTTCCACTCATGTTTACTGATGCGAATAAAGCAATCAGTGTGTTCCATTCGCTTCAAGTTTTAACAAGCGCTCCTTTCCCTCGAAGGCTGCTCAGCTTAGGAAAGCTGCGTAGAGTCTTTGTTCAGCACCAAAACGTCTCTGACAGCGCTGTGCAACAAAAATACGGCGCAAGGCTCGTGACCTATACTTCACCAGCAGCACGACCACTTAGTGTACAAGGCGGCACCGCCCTGTACAAGTTGTGACACCCTCGACACACCACCTTCTTCATTTAAGGAGTTCAGTTGTCCGGCATTCACTTCATAAATTTCGTACATTTATCCTTTGAATTCCAGTAGAATTGGACAAGCAGGAAACCTTGCAGGAGACGAGAAGGTGTGAGCCTAGTTGTACTGCGTCTCTCCTGGGTCACCAGGCTGGTCCTGCCAACCCTGCCTACTGCAGCCGCCTCAAGGCAGCCTGGTCCTCAGATCCCTCAGGCTCCAAGTCCCGTCACTTTCCTTACATCTTTAGGCCATCTTTCCTCTTCCTTACTTATGTTTACTTTATTAGTGGGTGTTCACCGTAGACAGTGCTTACAGTTCTCACGGGAGTTGGTACCCGAACCTGATGCATGGCAATTCTTCTAGTTGTCCCTTCGTTCATCTGCTACCCTTCATATCCCTCCCTGCTCCTTCCAGCTGCTGCTGTCTTCCCCATTTGCAAAAGTTCTATTTTCATCATTTTTCCATCCCCCTTCTGACCTCTCCCTGTATCTCTTGTTCCTTCATCCACAGGGAGAGTTCTTCTGTGTTAGAAAAACCACTCCCCAGTTAGCCTTGTGTGTCTCACTTATTTCATACATTGTGTGTCAGGTTGTATCTACTTACCTATGAATGCCTCCAACTTATTTTTCTTTATGGCATAACAGTACCCAATTATGTATAAATACCACATTTAAAAAACCTATTCATCTGTTGATTGGCATACACGCTGTTTCCAAGAGTTAGCTACTGTAGTAGCTATTAACTATGCTGATGTAAACATTCGTTGTAATATGGTGTCTTTATCTCTCTCCAGAAGATATGTAGCTTGGTCAAGCATAGTTTCTATCTTTGTGGTTTTGAAGCACCTGCACACCATTTTCGATATTGGTTGCACTGGATTATATCACAACTAACAGTGTTACAGGGCTCCATTGTCCCCTTGTTCTTGCCAGCATTTATTGTTACTTGATTTCCTAAAGATAACCATTTTTTCTTGACTAAGATAATAGTTCAGTGTTTTCATTTGTTTCCCCAATTGCCAGAGATATTGAGCATTTTATGACATACGTATTATATGCCACACATTTTCATATAGCGTATTATAAACTGCTTTGAAATTGTTTTAATTTGAATGCGTACTCATTGTGTTCATGCTTTGTATGTATAAACCAAAGGCCGCTGAGACAGGTCGCCCTTTCATGATGGTTGATGTACCCCCGGTCTGCAGCGTGCAGATCATATGCAAATGCTGTCTCCTTTTGCACACTCGGGCTCTAGGCCTCCTCTTCCTTCCTGTCACCCTACCTGATACAGGGAGAAAAACAAACACGGCGGAGCTCCCAGACTGTTTCTTTTCCCTTTTAAATCCTTAAGGAAGATATTGAAAAATAAAATAAACACAAATTTTACACTTTTCTCCTCACAATCAATAAACCTTTTCAAGCGAACAAGGTTTACAGAGAAATAACTTCTTCATGGGTCAATGCGTTTAAAATGTAACTCCCTGTAGGATGCTGCCTTTGTAAAGCACTCCCTTAAAGATACTTCACATGCTCCTCCCCAACTACAATTTGTAAAACTGCCTGCATGGCTTAGCAGGCAGAGTTCGAGCCTTGGAGCGCTTGGCCTACAGCTTAGGGCGCTCGAGGTGTCAATGCAGACCACAGAGCTGCTGTGTTAGGCAGCAGGAGGGATTGGAGTGGGCTGTGGAACGGCTCGAGTTTTAACGTGCCTCTGTGCTAATGATTTTGTCCATACAATGTCCCTCTCATTGCTTCCTTTCCTTGGCTGTGACACTGAGAAACTGACTTCGTGTTTGATCGCTACGGAATCACACGGCCTTTCCTCTTCCTGTTGTCCGTGGATACTAAAGGCTGTGGATCTTCCAGCGCTAGAGGAAGAGGATGGGCTCACGTTCACCACTCATCTGATCAAAAGGAGAGGAGGATGGGTAATGTTCACTCCCTCACCAGACTTCCTTCAAGGACTTTGTTCTTCTGAACTTCTCTTGCACTACACTTTGTCAGGCAAGGTCTTTGTTTGTATCTATTGACACAGTGTAATTAGAGGGAAACATTTTCATTCAAAGAGCACTCAGCTTTCCATGAGAAATGATGTTTTCTCCACCAACAGAGCCATGTTTCCTGCCCTGCATATCAAGTTCCTATAAAGACTGACAGGAACTTGGGTATACGAGGCAACTTTTGGAGCATATATGCACCACAAAGATTCACATTTAGAATTCAGAGTTAGGTGGTCCTGTATTTCTGTAATTCTATGATTCTGAACAAAGAAAATCTGAAGCACTGAGGTAAAAGGCTAGCAGCTTTCTGGCCCTTCTACCCTGCTAGTGCGGTAAGAACTCAAACCTGAAACTGAATAGAGGAAAGAAACTGTAAATGTTTCTCTAAATACTTTCAGTATTTTAAACTTCTTTTAGCTTTCTTTGTTTTGTAGTGCACTGTATCTAAGCCAGGCCTGGAGCATGCTAGGTAACTGTCATACCACTGAGTTTAAATTGTTGAAACATGACATACAGGATAAATGACTTTGACAAGAATCAAACACAATATTAATGCTAATTTTGTTTTATCCCCTGGCTGTCAAATCTCCACAACAAACAGACAAAACTGACCACTACTGGTCTTTATAGCTTCTTTTATATGCAATTTGTTTAAGACAGACAATATGAAGATGACAGACATTCGTACTGATATTGATACTAGAATAGATACGTAGAAGAACGAATACAGATACGCAGGTGCTGTTACTGTGTGTATGTCTATTACACTATCATCTAAATTTTACTTGTTTAAGTTCATTCCCCAAAACATGTTATCCTATGGACACATTAGAAACTGATAGCACATATAGAAGAATGTCACATTTTGTTACAAATTTTGCATAATTATTTAGCCAATTGTTTAAATTGATTTCAGGATTGTATCACCAGACATTTCTGTCGTCATTGAGAATTAACTTATACCATGCATAGCTAGAAATACACTATCATGAAGTTTATCATTTGTATGTAAAAATTGTGCCACAAAAAATACTTTAAAAATATTTTCAATAATGCCAAAAAAGAAATAAATAAGTATAAACCTAACAAAACAGGATGAACATTTAGATATTAAAAGCTACAAAATTCTATTAAGGAAGAAATAAAAATTAATGACTAGCTACCCCGTGTTCATGGAAGCAAGGAACATGCTTCCTATACATAGCACTTCTTTCCAAGCAGCCTCTTCATCAGAAATCTATAAAGTGTAGAGATAGTGAAAATACATCTAAAAATTAAATGAAAATCAAGGCCAAAATATATGTTTTTATCTTGAAGAAGGAGATGTGGTTTCAAAGGATTTGAGAAATTGATACAAGGTTCTGTAAAAAATATTTATTAAGAAATAAATTAATCAAAGAAAGAATTAATTCATATACCAAACGGAGAGAGCAGAGAGACCAAAGACAGATCCAGATAAATCAATTACTCTGTCAGGAATAAGCAAAGAAAATTCAAAGAAGAGATAACTGTGCTAGATACACTGAACCAGCACAGGTTAAACAAAAAGACAGTGCTGTCATACTTACATTTCTCACAGAAATTATCATGAAATATATTGTAAATGACCTAAGTGAGAACAAAATCATAATAGATGATTTTACTGCTAGACCAAAATATAGGAAAATTGTAAGTTGTCTTGGGTTTTGTAAGCAGTTTTTATTTTTACTTTATTTATTTATGTATTTATTTAATTTTGGTGGAACTGAGGGTTGAACTCAAGCCCTTGAACTTGCCAGACAAGCACTTATTCTACTGAGCCATCTCCCCAGCCCCTGTAAGCAGTTTTTAGCTATGTCATCAAAAGCATAGTCTATGAAAAAAAGATACCTATAGGTTGCATTTATAAAATTAAATATTTTGCTCTGTTGAAGATATAGATAAAAAATAATTGTTTTTATCGGTTAAGAGATCCTGGATGAAATTCAAATGTAAGAAAATAACATTAATGCATTATAAACATATATATTATATAGTAATATGGTTATATAAGTAATGTGTTCTATCTTGTATATAATTGATTTGGGAAATTTTGATATGTAAATTTACAAAAAAGTTAAATATGTAGGAGTACCGGCAAAATAAATTTCAAAGAAGTATTGAAGTTTCATCAAGAGTTGTTTCCCAAAAGAATAGAAATAAATAATTCTGATATGTCATGCATTTATTTTCAATTCAACATTGAAGTAAACAGTAATCACACAGTGGCAAAATTTCTTACTGCTGTAATAGGAAGTTGCAGATAAACAAGGCAAAGTGGTCACAAATTGTCACGGGATAGCAGGTTTGAGTTGAAGACACAAAAATGAATGAATGTTTAGCCCAATAGACTGATAGCTGCATATTGTCCTATTTACAAATACATGTATATGTTTGTTTACATCTGTATATTTGACATACATACATACATACATCATATTACATATATTTTTTCAATTTTTATGAGAATAAAAATATAAAAAATTAGAAATGATATAGAATTTCACTAAACAAGATTAGGAATTCAACAGTGGTTATTATACTACATATTATTGTCTTCAAATTAATTGTTCAGATTGCCAGATGTAAGTATAGAAAACTGGTCAAAAATAAATAAGTAAATAACAAAATAAATAAATAGAAAAAGAAATAACTTGGGGATTAATTATTCCTTTCAATAGACCAGTAAAACAAAGCAGAAAATTGTCCAACCTGTCCTGTGTATACACATACATTTTTCTCTTCCTTTTTTCTTTCTCTTCTCCTTTCCTGCACTTCAGTTCCCCTGTTTTGAACAGATGCCTACTCTTTCAAAATATCTACTGTACCTCTAAGATTTCATTTACTCTTTCAGGTTCTTGCACTAGTGGGACAAGACAGTGTTTCCACATGCAGCTCTGATTTATTTCGCTTTCCACTGTGTTCTCCAGCTGCACCCATTTACCTATAAAAGCCTTGAGTGCATCATTCTTTATAACCTAGCAATATTCCATTGTGTAAAAGTACCACATTGTTTTATCCATTCCCGGGTTGATGGATGGGTATTTGGTTTGTTTCCAAGATTTAGCTATGACAATTTTTAAGTTTATTTATTTATTTAGTACAGGGCCCCTACACAGCTTGGACTAGTAGTGATCCCCCTGTCTCAGCCTCTCCAGCTCTGGGATTACAGGAGTGTGGCATCATGCCCAGTTTCAGTGGCAGGCATGGTGTTCCCACGGTTCTGGGCCAGCATGGTATGCAGAACCAGGGATCGAACCCAGACCCTTGCACTTGCCAGTCAGGTGCTCAGACAACCAAGCTATCTCTCCAGCCCTTAGTTATCTAGACAATTTGTACTGCTATAAGCATTGGTGCACATGTACCTCTGTGGTGTGATCTTTTCAGGTCTTCTGGAAAAATACCAGGGAGGGTGACAGCTCAGTTAAATAGAACCTCCAATCCTACACTTTTGAGGAGTTTCCACAGTGATTTCCATAGTTGTCATACCAGTTTATACTCCCACCTACAGTGGAGAATTGTTCCCATTTCCCCACAGGCTCTCTTTTTGACAGTAACTGTTCTTGGAATGATATTGACTCTGTGTCATTTCAATTTGTGTTTCTTGTATAACCAATGAGTTTCAAATATTTTTCATGTATTTACATTATTTCTATTTCTTCATCTGAGAGATGTGTATTCTTCTCAGATGTGTATTTTTGAATTTGGACTTTGAAATTTAGGGGCCCAATTTTTTTCTTTTAATTTTATTTCTTCATATGTTCCAGATAGAAGATTTTTGTCTGAAAGGCAGTTGAATAAATTTAAATTCATGGGTTTCATCTTTACTTTTTTGGTGATTTTTTTTTTGACATGCAGAAACTTTTCAATATGATGAGACCCCAGTTGTTGATTCTTTGAAGTACTTCCCATGCAGTTTGCTTTTTGTTCATGAACTGTCTGCCTACTCTTACGTCTTCAGGTTTTTACTTACTTCCTCCTCCAGTAGATTTAGTGTTTCTCTTTTAATATTTAGATGATTGATCTATTTTGACCTTAGTTCAGTGTCTGGTGATAGACATCACTGTAAATTTAGCCCTCATTGTGTTAAAACTTTTCCTTGTAAAATTTACTAACGAGGATAACTTTCTCCTAGTGAATATATTTGCCCCCTTTGTCAAAGTTAAGGTGGCCATGTGTCCTTGTAGTTGTGTCTCTATTACTTAATCTGTTCAATTTATCCTTTGTTTTGTTTTGTTTTTGGCAGTATCATGTTCATTTTAATCAAAGTAGCTTTGTAGCATAATTTAACGTCAGCAATTGTGGTGCCTCCTGCCTTTCCTTTGTTGTCCAGGATTGCATTTTTTAGGTCTTTCCTCTTCTGGTTCCAGATTAATTTTAGAAATTTTTTATATTTAAGCTTTTAGATTTTTGGATCTGTGATTGAACTGAATGTGTATAACATTTTTGTGAGTATGGATATTTTCATAATGCTGTTTTTTTTCTAATCCATGAGCAAGGGAAAATATTTCCATTTTCTAACATTCTCTTTAGTCTTTTTGTTCAGAGTACTATAATTTTCACTATATAAATTTTTTACTTTGTTTGTTAGATTGATTCCTATGTATTTCATTTTTTTTTTTTTGGATGTTATTGTGCAAGGTGTGGTTTGCCTAATTTCTGTTTTAGTTTCCTTTGTTGTTTGTATGTAGAAATGCTATTAATTTTTAAGTGTTGAGATTGTTTGTATCCATACTTACTATTGAATTTTGTTATTAAATCTACAAGTTTTTGGGGTCTTCCCAAAGTTTTAGGGGTCTTCCATGTAGAGTTTCATGTTATCTGCACAAAATCATAATTTTACTTCTTGCGCCAGGGAGATGGCTCAGTGAGATAAGCACTTCCCTGGCAAACACTAGCACCTGAGTTTAATCTGTAGTTCCAACAACAACAGCAAAAAAAAGAGATGAGGGTGAACTTCTAGCTCTAACTTAGTAGACAACGAATAGAAAAATTTTACTGGATGTTGGGCTGTCGGCATACACTTATAATCCCATAATTTCACTTCTTCCTTTCTGGTCCTTAATTTCCCTCTCTTATCTGATTGCTCTTGCTAATGTTTCCAGAAATATACTCAACTGAAGTGGTGACAGTGTACATCCTTGTCTTGTTACTAATTATAGAATGAAAGCATTCAGTTATTATCCATTTAGAATGATGTTGGGGTTTTTTTTCACAGATCATTTTTATCAGATTTAGATAAAGTCCACATATTCCAATTTTTGTAAGGTTTTTATCACATGTGGGCATTGAACTTTATCTAAGGTGTGCCTTCATCTAGTGAGATGATCATGTGATTTTTATCTCTGGCTCTGTTGATATGGTACAATGCATTTATTGATTTGTATATGTTCAACTATCCTTGCATTCCTGGGATGAAGTCCCCTTGATCATGGTATACAATCTTCTGAATGATTTGCTGAATTATCTTTCCTAATATCTTACTAAGAATTTCAGCATCTATGTTCATTAGGGAAATGGACCTATAGTTCTCTTTTATTGGATGGATCTCTCTGATTTTATTATAAGGGTAATACTTGTCTCTAGTCATGTGTTAGAAATTAATTGCTTCTCTTTAAATTTCATTGAAGAGCTTGAGGAGTATTAGCATTAGCTCATCTCTAAATTTTTAATAGAGTTTAATAGTGACTCAGTCATGACATGAACTTCCTTTGTCATTGTTGGTAGTATTTTAATTACAGGGCTGGGGAGATGGCTCAGTAGAATAAGCGCTTCCCTGGCAATTGCAAAGGCCTGATCTCAATCCCCAGTTCTGACAGAAAAAAAATATGCAATGTCCTTATGATTTTGTCAAATTTCTGAACTGTTCAGTGTCTCAGCATTTCTCTAAGGATTTTAATTTCATATTTTATCTTACCATATCTATATAGGTTTATTTAAAATATTTTTCTACTATTTTGATCTATTTGATCAATAATTGGAAGCTAATTAATTTGATTTAATGAGTGTGCTATAATATTGTTTATTTTATCATTCCTGTTACAAATAATTATATCTAGTGAATTTATTTAAATGTAAAAGTCATAATGTCTGTGGTTTTTTAAAATAGTTTATATTGCTGAAGTGGAACTATCCTCATTTTATAGATAGATGTAAAGTAAAATGCTTTATTTGTAAATGTTTTATTTCATAATGGGCTAGTCTTTGCCCATAAAATTATGATATTTTGGTGCCTAAATATACCACTCACATTAATAGCTTGACAGATCAAAATAGGCTCTGCTGGTGTTGCTGGGTTTCACAGTTCTTTTTCAGCTATCTTCAGTTTCAGCCAGAGACCAATTTCCTACCCACTGGGGTGTGAGGGTGAAGGTCGTGTGTCCATCTGATTGGACTATGGCAGTCAGAAGTTTGGCCAAAAACAAAATACATTTTCTTTTAAAGATCTATACTAGATGGCTTTAACATTTATAGCACCTTGACTGCTTATATATAAAACAAACTCCCCTTTCTAATGTGGTGGACCTAATCTCATCATTTGAAAGACTTGTAGTAATGGAAAGACTGAACTCTGAAAAGGGCGTTGCACTATAAGAAGCTCTTTGGACCTGACCCAAATATTGGCTCTTCTCTAACTCTCCAGACTGACAGCCACACACAAATGTTCAAATTGCTGGTTTCAACAGTCATTGGAGTGGACTTTAAAATCTTTCTTATTTCCTCAACACACATACACACACACACACACACACACACACACACACACACACACACATCCTATTAGACCTGTTTCTCTGGGGAAATCAAACATTATATTCATTTTTGTATAGTTTTTCTTCTAAGATATGAAAATCTAATTCTTTAATTCATTTATTCTTTAGATGTTTTAAAACTTTATAAAATGTTTGGGTTTTATATTGGTTAACTTACATGTTACTTGGCAAAATACCTGATGCTGGCAATAAAAAGATAGCAAAAGTTCCTTTATCCTACAGATTGCTTACTCATGTCTTAGTAAAATGAAATTAGAGTTGTTTGAAATAAAGTAAATAATAGACCAACCAATGAAATTATCTATATCTTTAGTTGTTATCATAATACAGAGTTTGGAATACAGATTTTATTGAAACAATACGTATCTAGTACTTAAAATTTGGTTATTATCATTTCCCTAGAGTATAGAGTCTCTGAATGAAACTTATAGACAATGCTCGTGTGCTCTGAGTAGTCTTCCAGAATGCTTTCCTGGTTGCTCCTAACAACCCCAGGTGGTGAGTGAGTTCACACAATGACTCTAAGGAAGAGCGGTGCTGTGAGATTCACACCAGACATGAAAAATTACAGAACCCCATTCAGATGAAAGTGCCTGTGGAGAACGTAAACCAGGCCCACAATCACCCAGCTGGATAGCCTTTCACAAGCACTGTCTACTTCAATTTGAGGCTCTTAGAAAGAAAATATGACGCCCACACTGAAGGTATTACAATATCTCTAAGGTGGACATGACGGTGCAGTGAACACTTCAAGGAACAGAAGACACAGAGGATTCATGGGCCACTTTGATGTCATTTGACATTGCCAAGTGTCTTCTCCAGGAGCATTTCAGTTGTAACTATTACTTACAGCAATTCATTATCACTCCTAATTATTTGTGTTCTGACACTTTTTTCATTATTTTTCTTTGATCTTCTCATACCAGCTTGCAGTATCCCTTGGCTTCTCCTGTCACTTTCAGTTCTTCACAGCCTCAGTAGTAAACAACACAAGGATGGTAGAGTGCGGCTGGCCTACCCCCTCCCATCTTCCCTGGTCCAGCACAGCTCCTGTGCTCTTGAACATCCATCCATGGGGAAGGCTAAGAGAGTGTACAGCATTTTGTTTTCATGAAGAACCTCAAAATTTGTTATAATAGCAAATGTCTTGTGTCTTGACTTAAATTCCAGCTTGCATGGAGTGTGATCATGTTTTTCCAGCTACCTCTTCTCTAGGATGGCGCTGCCATTTCTATGCATGTCACACTCAATTTCTTTCAAACCTAAAACCTGGCAAACAAGAGTGTTACCTGTAGCTGATTTTAGGGAAAATCTGTCACAGAAATGAACAAAGGCTAATATGTTTTTCCCTATCTCAGTTTGAGCTTTCCATCAACAAAAGAGATTTAACACAAATTCTCAGAATGATCCATGGCCAAATAGAAGAATATATGGATTTATACAAATAACTCAAAAATTTCTCAAAAGAAGGGTCCTGATTCCAGCTCCAGTATTTCGTTTTCAATAGTATGAAGGAAGACAGAAAAATAAATGCTAGACATTGTCTTTTCAAAAGACAGTGGAGATGCTTCAATTCCTGCAGCCTTAGAAACAATGTCCAAGATAGTTGCTAGGAAGGTGGATCGGTGAGCTCAAGATCTGCACCTGCGCGCTGTGGTGAGGATGCGCAGCAGGAGTACACAGCATCCCCTGTGACTTCCACTGAATGTGCAGACGGTGGTGACATCTAGCTCATGGTGCACCACCATGTTCTCTTGAGAAAATGCTGCGGAGGGTGTCTGGCTTAGAGCAAGCCTTACACAGGCATTCATTAAATACAGAAACAAGGTGATTGGGAGGCCAGCAGGTTGCCCACACATGAAAAATTACCATTTTGACTAACAGGATATTAGGAATATATGAATATTAATACTGTAGGTCACAGAAAACCTTTATCATTACTTTTCCTTGTAATTTCAAATACAGCAGTAAACTTAGGGACAAAGAAAGAAGAATGGGTGTTTTTCCTGGGCAAAGTAATAATTCTTCTGTGCATCTGATATTAGTAGTTTTGAAAATGTCCTTTCTATTTCATTAACAAACTCTGGGAAGATTATAATCTTTTGTGAAAAGGTTCATAATCTGACACAGCCTAATAAAGCAAAGCAAGTAGTTTCAGGAAAAATATATAAACACAAGCCAATTACAACTGAATATCAGACACTTAATATGAGTTATTTTGGCTCCTTCAGCCAGAAAATTTCTCCATGGACTAATTGTTAACAAATCCCTGAAAATAACTTTTTCTTCAAAAACTGTACCTCTTATCCTAGAAAGGTTACTGTAGGCTATCACCCATCAAACTTTGCACAATAAATAGGTTATCTTCAAACTTCATCTGTTTGAAAGAATCAGTCGAATTGCTATTCTCTATCCCAAAGTTCAGAAGCAAAATCACCATTATTCAGAAAACGTTTATTTTTCTTTTATATTCACTAAACCAGAGGATGCCTAGGAACCCTATGGAAGTTGCTCACATTCACCTGGTATACTCTATCTGAAATTCTCAGGATCTGGAGTCCTCTGACATTTTGAAATATTCAACATATGTATGAAAGAGCTCACATTTTTATTGTTTCCTGTAACCATCCTTCCTTGAATAAATCATTTATTTCGTGCAGCCTTAACTCCGTAGCTAGCATGCAGAGGACTGAAACTCACGCTTGAGTCCCTCTTCCAGACTTGCACAATGTATTGTGACTTCTCGCCCATATTTTATTGGCTACATATCTTCCCACACTTGGTTATTCCTGTGGATATCATTCCAGCAGTAACTCTTACCACCAAACTATAAGGGGAGGAGGAATTCTAATTGTCTATAAGTTTCCTTCTTTTTTTTTTTTAACATTTCTTTAAGGTGTGCTATCTCTTATTTACTCCTTATAGCTATGCTAAATATTTCCCAAATCTCAAGTTTTCAGTGTTTGCATAAAAAGTGTCCAACTTGTCTTCCTTTAGTCCATTTGAGAGGAGCTGCTCAGCATCCGACCGCTTACTGGGTGCTTGTTCTAATGCAAGGAGGATGCATTCCATTTTCCTTTCATTGTGTTGTGATTTTGTGTAGAAATTTTGTCCTCGCTCCACAAGGCATTTGATAACAACTTGACCTCTCTCTCTTTTAGCTCAGTGATTAGATTAGATTCAGTGCTACACAAGCGATAGCCGAGTATTGCCTAGTACAGGATGAAATCACTCATGCCTTGCTGTGCTATTTCTTTCTCTGAGTTCAGCATGGGTACTTCTGAGTTTTATTTTGCAGATGCAATGGACAATTATTACGACATTTTAGTGTAGTCAGATGACAAAAGGTTTTTGTCAAAGTGCTAGTTGCATTATTTTACACTAATAGAATTTAAAATATATCTCAAACTCCATGATGTAGTAAAAATATTTTTTTAAAAAAATAGGATTTCTAAAAATCAATATTATATGAAGTTAAAACAATGAATGCCAGCATCCAGTGTGTATTAGTCGATTTCCATCCTGGGATAAGCTCCCTGACACAGGCAGCATGACGCTTTTGGCTCAGGATTGTGAGATGAATCGGAGCGTGTTCCTTCGGCTCCGAGGCAGCTGCAACACACTGGTAGGGCCTAGTGGAGGTGCAGGAACCGGCGCAAGGAGGAGCTGGGATAGGAAGCCGCCCTTCCGGTCTCATCCCCAGGGCCCAGCTCCACCTCCTGACAGCACCCTCAGTTCCCTGACTCTTTGGTGGATGAATGCACTGCTGAGAACAGCACCCCCAGGACGCCATCAGCAGGCAAACACCGGAGACCTGGGGAGGGCACTTTAGCTCTAACCTGTTAACACAGCATAAAACTGTCAACTAGGTAATGTCAGATGACACTGGATGAGACATCTTGGCTTCAAATTTCCTTAATTATAAAACGTACAATATCAGGAAACTCTTAAGATGAAATTCACACATTTTCTTTCCTCCTCTTTTCTTTTTTTAATGTATTTAGCACGGGGTCTACAGCGTCTCACTACACAGATCAGACTCGCAGTGTTCCTCCTGTTTTCAGCCTCCCAAGTGCTGGGATTACAGGGCGCACCACGAGTCTCAGTCTCAATCGCTGTCTCAGCGCGCCCCCGAGGACGTGGCCAGCATGGCACACTGGGGGATCGAACTCCTGTCTCTTTGTCGGCCTAAGCAGGCACTTTAATCTGCTAAGGTATCTGGCCTGCCCTATATTCACACATTTTCAGGGAAGACAATTTTGACCATATCAAAGGAAATGGGGGTGGGGATAATTGGGAAAAAAATGAAGTTATTAGGTTTTTAGAAAGATATATATATATATATATATATATATATATATATATATAT
>NDGM011185279.1:0-13389 GCA_002564305.1 Octomys mimax
TGAATAAGAGCATTTATTTAGCAAATATAGTGTTGTGGCTTGGATCAAGAATGACCCCCAAGGAAGATCACCAGCTTGGGGCCACCTCCTGTCTTTCTCTCTGACAGGAGCTTTCTTCCCCCCCAATAAATATATTCTGCTCTTTAAAAAAAGACCCCAAAAATTTTCATGCGTTTAAGAAAGTGAAGCGGTTGTAACATATTGGACCCTGGGGATGCTGCAGTTGAATGTGATGTTACAAGGTGAGAGGCTTCTTGGAAGATTGGTGCCCTCACTGGGTTAACTGCAAGGGTCTACCTGCCCCTATGGTTCTGCACTTCACTCACTTCTTTCTTTCATCTGTGCTGTGAAGTTGGCAGCTTTCCTGACAGCCAGGTCCTTAATCTGCAACATTTCTTGTTTAAGCCTGGAATGCACTGAGACATCTCCAACTGTGAGTGGAAAGACCCTCTTCTCTAAACTGCAGGTGTTACGTGTTGTGTCTTAACAAGGAGGAAAATGATGAAGACAAGTCACAATAGTCCACCAGAACACGATGGCTCAAAGAAGCCCAAGTTTACACTTAAATCTCTCTAAATATCGTGTGATATTTATATTCTGTGCATACACGCCTGACATAAAAGAATATGCCATCCTATCATGCTAGTAAAAGTTCAGTTATTTATTTCCATTTCTTTTTCTGTTAGTTTGTGTTTGCAGTTCTTAGCAGCTAATTACTTTTGGGCAATTGGTACATGCATATGTAATTTCCTGTTCACTTTTAATTTCTTTACTCCCAACCTCCCATCAAATTCTTCTGAGAATCTTCCTTTTCCAAAAAAACATGCCACACTTTTGATTCCCCTTTATTTTATTCTTTAATTCATTTTATTTTGTCTTTTTAATGTAAGAAATATCATGTGATATTTAACTTTCTGTGTCCAAATTGTTTTAACATGATAGTCACAAGATCCATCAAATTCCTAGCATATTGCATAGTTTGTTTTTCTCTATGAATAAATAAAATTCATATATATATACATATATATATATATATCCCTTTTCTCTACATATTTATCTGGTGATGGGTACCTAAACTGTTTCCATAATTAGATGATGGTGAATTGTTCTGCACTAAACATGGGTATGCATGTATTCCTATCATATGTTATCTAATTATTTTGGTAGTGTACCCAACAGAGGTATAACTGAGCCAAATGTATTTCTAATTTTAGATGTTTGCACAATCATCACACTGATTTGCACCTGATCACACTATACTAAACTTTTATCTACAATGTGAAATGTTCTTTTCTCCTACATCCTTGCCAGCATTTGTGTGTGTGTGTGTGCGCGTGTGTGTGTGTGTGTGTGTGTGTGTGTGTGTGTGTTTGATGTTAATCATTCTTACTGGAGTAAGATGGAACATCAGAATTGATTTATTTGGATTTCCCTAATGGCTTAATATTATGAATTTTTAAAATGTGCTTATTGGCCATTTTTCCTTCTTTTTAGTAAAGTCTATTTGGAACCATTTATCTACTTTTTGGTTATTTGCTTGGGGTGGGAAAGTAATATTTTGAGTTCTTTGTTAATTCTGATTTTGATGTTGGTTTCAAAGGTATCTATTTTTAATGCAATAGAAAGACCATTGTAAAGGCCAGTACAGACAGGTAAGAAAATAGGAGTATTAGAGAACTTAGGGACTAGCGAAGATTGTATAATGTGAATTTCTATTGTCACTATTTGCTGCATGTTCTAATAAATCTTCTAATGAGAAAGTGGGGAGAGCCCATAAATACATCAATATTCAGGGGAAATCTGATCAGAAGAACAATAGAAGATCCAATTATTTCTACCTAGGTAAGAGTAAGAATAAAAGAAATGATAAAGTTCTCTGAATATTATTCCTTTCAGTCTACTGTCAGTAAGATTTTCCAAACCACATTATGCCAAAAGTTCAGATGTACAACATAAATGTATGTATGTATGCATTTCACTCCAAAATAGTAAAATATCTAACATAGCATCTCTTTTAATTCCTCTATCCCTAACCAATGGAAATACCAATGATCCTAGATATCATCATCTTTCTTCTCAGGTTTATCTTGCTTTAAACAAACTAAAAGGAAATATATCAATCATGGAGCTACTTGGGACTTAAATTGGTAAAAAAAAAAATTATTGAAACTTTTTGGCAATATTTGAGCTAAAATAGTAAATGTTTCTGTAGTTAGTGAGTGAGATGTAGTATCCATGGATCAAAAGGAGATTTCTATGCAGTGTTCAAAGTTATTTCTTTCTGAGGTCTTTTAACATAAATATAGGGAAAAGAAATGAATTTTATAATTTTTTCTATTTAATATTTGAGTATTTTTGTGTTTATTTCATATTGTAACATCTTATTTGATATCAATTTTTTCAGTATTCTCTCCTTAAGATATTCTGAATATGTTTAAGGAGAAATAAAAAGGTTATTAAGCTCCTGTGAAAAAATTTCTTATGACAGTAAATCATTCTCTTTTAATATTGAACAATATTAAGAAAATATAAAAATAAAACTATGAAAGGCAAGAAAACTACTAACCATTATATCACAATGATATGAGAAATTACATTTAATTTGATCACTATATTAAAAATAATTCTCTATTTTCAATATGTCTTCATCATGATGACAGTTCTTATAGATGAAGACCCAAAGCAATTTAATTAAAAGTATTTTATTCTGGAAGATTTGCCTTTGGAGAAACTTTGAGAATAAATTTTCTAAAAGATAAGTAAATAAGCCCTATACAATTAGTAAAAAAAATGTAAGACATTAGATGCTCCCTTATCACTTAACCACATCATTTTTTAAGCTACCAATTCTAAAAGAAACACAATTTTGTAGAAATGCATATACACATTGTTCTCACGAGCTTTCTCTGCCTCTTGTTACGGGGGCAGCATCCTCTGATGTGAGTATGTAGATGGCATTTTCCTTTGCTCTCTTAATGAATCTATTGAGTTTTCTTAGCAGGATAAGAAGAAAGAAAAAAAATCAAGGTGGCAAGACAGGATGAAAAACTAGTCACCAGACAGCAGCTGCAGAAGATAATGGATAGACTAACTTTTTTCATTTTTAATCACATGAAGTGGATAAATAATTTAAAACTTTAAATATATAATGCTTTCAAAGAAGGGAAATGGACCAGGTTTCCTAAGATATTGACTTCCAAAGTGCTATATGGAGTGGCAAAGTATTAAATTTTTAAATATTCTGATCTTAATCCTTACATTACAGACTATCCATGTATTGATTGGAGCAGTTTGTTGTCTTTCTCCTGCCAAAGTTCATTTATAGCTATCACTGGCTATCATTCTGGGAAATGCATTACAGCAGTATCATTATCACCCCACGTAATCGGAATCTCTGAATTTATATTACACACTTTAACAAACAGAGTGTTTGAAATATGATCCTAATTTTCATCAATAAATGTATTGTGAATTTATTTGTCACTGGAGTTAAGTATTATAATGCCATGCAATTATACATACAAATATTGAAATATGTTATTAGAATTCTTTAAGAGCACTGGGAAAATTCTATTATATTTAAAAGGACAAAAAATGTGAAAGATGAGTAAATTAATAACAAGAACTATCTCTATCTCTCTCTCTATCTCTATCTAGCTCTAGCTCTAGCTCTAGCTCTAGCTCTATCACTATCTCCTAGAAAGTGAGGATATACTAGGAAAATATTTATGACAAACACTATATATGCATGGTATTAACTAATGATTAATTGTAATTATGAATTATATTAAATAATAGGAGACTTTCTTCTTTAATGTTTATTTATCTTGCAATGATTCATAGTTTTAGTGACCACATCAGTTAAAAATTTACTCTACTAGTAATGATTCCAATCAGTGGAAAAGTGGATGATTACTGTTTCTTTGCATGAAATGTAAATACTGTGAAAATATCAGTATTGGGCCGGGGAGATGGCTCAGTGGAATAAGCGCTTCCCTGGCAAGCACAAGGGCCTGAGTTCAATCCCCGATTCCCCCCCCCCCAAAAAAAAATCAGTACATAGCTGATTTAGTGTACAGTCATCAATTAAAAATACTGGCATTAATTAGTCCTGAGTTGTTATTTAAATGAGTGGAAGACGCAAACCTTCTTTAACATAATAAATATAAGAGCAGATAAAACTAAAATGGTGGAATTTTTATTTATAGACACACTGAAACATTTCCAAACACTGTTTGCAAGAAATAAGATCCCAAGGAATCTCTAGATGATATGATAAATTCATTGACTTTGCCTTTTGCTTAAATCATGTCACTATTAACTGTTTGTATTCTATCCTCCTCCATGTCTGGTTCTAGCCTCCTCACATCATTAATTCTGCTTTTTTATCCAGTTCTCAGTCCTGTCATGTCAAGCACCACCAAGTGATTTTCTCATTCTTCTTGAGCAAACTACAGGCACTCTTAGCTCCATGCAATCTTCCATCATTGTATACATCACGACCACAAAGCCATACTTGCTTCTACCTCTATTATTACTGTAGGTGACACCTATTAGACTGTAAGCAAGAGGCCTGAAAAACACCCTCACCACCTCTCCTTCATCCTCTTCTATCACTCACTCTCCAGAGCTAAGTACAATTCCCAACTGCAATTAAATGATACTCATTGGATAAATTAATAAATGTATGAAAAGCTGAGAGAATGATGATGTAAATTCCAAAGACAGAATATGAGCAATTAAATTTTTCACAAAGGTTTATAGAGAAGGATTGACTAATAGATAAAATGAAAGTGATTACCTTTTTGTCAACCTGTAGTTTTGCAGACAGGGAATTTGAGACCTAGAAATTATAAAAACTGGCTACCTGTAAAAATTCAATGTATTTTATCTTATAAAATTTATGCCATTCTTTTAAATCAAAGATTTAATATTTCACATACATATACTACAAACACTGTTTGCATATATGCCCTCAGTTACTCAATAGACCTTCATTCTTTAAGTTGCTTACATAAACACCTTTTGCAAATGCTTATTTATGGTAGATTACAAGATTAGATACAAATACATTCTGCGGTAAAGTCTGCATGTAAACAAGTGGTAAAGATATTCTCAATCCTTTCTTATTTGTTGATTCTGATTTGCACCGGAAATAAATAAGGATGGTTGCTAAAGCTGTGAATATTTGAAAATTGTATTATTTTTACACTCTTCTTTGCCACATGCTGCTGTGATAAAAGAAATCACAGTACTGGCTTGCCAGATCTACAATTTCACATAATTTAATATATACAGTTACCTGATGCTGTGCCACCTTATACATTTTAAATAAATGTTTCATCTTCTCTCTGAGCTAGGAGGTGATTTTGCCCTGAAGGGCACCACTTTATGAATTCAATAGCAAACACTCTAGTAGGCCTAGAAGGTGCCTTTGGGGCTTCTCTTGATCTATTCTTGAATCTTCAAGCAGGAGAATATTATAACCGGTACATAAACAATGATTGGCCCATGCGCTGACACATTAATGAATTCAGGACAGGACTAATGAGAAGTAAGCAGTAAGACATTAAAGTTTAATCATCTCTAATCCTTTGTTTAGCTCCTTTCCACCTGAGTCTTTGGTAGGTGGTGCATGTGGCAGGTACCACGTCGATCTTTGGAGACACACAGAACAAGCGAGGGTACATGGCAGCTATGACAGCGGCATGGCAGCTCAGTAACCACACTTTACTTCAGGCAGAGCAAGATGCCTCCAGATCCACAGTGTGAATGCTGTCTGCGGGAGCATGCTAGCTTCCAAGCTTAAAATAAAAGGAAAAGAAAACCGTATACTTTCCCCAATACCAATTATGTACCGATATAAGCTTCTTACCCAAGCAGAATCTGATATTACATTTTAATATCATTTCTTTCTGTCTGATCTTTATTTCCAGTTCTTGAATACATAACATCTGTTAAATTATTCCAATTTATGTGACTTTTGTCAAGCTATAATAATACATTTTAGATGATGCATTCATTTTGCATAGGCCTTTTAAAATGTGTTGCACTTTTTATTTAAAAATACTATTTTTGATGTAGTTCACTTAATCATAGCAGTTAAAACTATCATATTTTTCTCATTAAACATTTAACAGTTTGCCAGCCATAGTTCAGTGGATTAAAGCACCTGCAAGCAGGAACAGGGGCCAGAGGTTCGATGCCCAAACCTGCTGTGTTGGCCTCACCCCCTGGGGGCGCACTGAGACAGCAGTTGAGAGTGGGTGTGGTGGTACGTGTCTGTAATCCCAGCTTTTGGGAGGCTGTAAACAGAAGAATCACTAGGAGTCTGGTTTAGTAGTGAGACCCTGCACACACTATAGACCCTTCCCTAAAAAAAAAAATTAACAGTTTTAAATTACCTTTTCATGACTAAATTTTTCTCCAAAGAAATTTAGTTTTTCTCTAAGCATTTCAGTATAAACATGGAAACTATGATATAATTCCCTTATTGCCCACAGAAGAGCCAAGCCAAAACAAACAAAAAAATTTTTTTCATACTTCTGAAGATAGAGTAAGTTGATTGTATGACAGTGCACACTAACTATTTGGAAGGTGAAGAGGATAACTAAAATGGAAATAAAACCATAATGCATCCTAACATATAACCAGGAATGATCATAATATTGGTGAAGACAATACAAAATGAAAACATATTTCAGAATGCTAACAGCCAAATATTAAATTTTTGTGTAGAAAGTTTAAAAGCAGGGGGTGTCGTTTAATGGAAAACTTTATACACATATGCAGTTGACCCTGATTATAACAGGTCATTTATATCACTAAATTTATTTCTTTGATACATGATCTTTTGAAGTAATAGAGTATTAATGAAAAGCTAATATGTTTTTCTTTGGTTAAACATGGCTGTTGTTTGATACTTGAACTTTTCATTAATATTTGCTGACTGATGATGATATTTGATTACTAGACTAACTTGAACTAAGTGATGTGAAAACATCATCATAAATAGTAAATTTAAGATTTTCACAGAAATGTATATTCTAAAAAGTAAAGAAGTTTAAAGTTTCACTATATTCAGAAATCTTTTACACTCATAAGCTAAAGACACCAAAGAATTAATGGATGATGATAGTATAAAGGAAATTTTTATCTGAATCAAAGTAATGAACTTAGTGAGAGATGAAATGTGGATTTGGTATAGATTTGTAGATAACAAGAAGTGGAAGGAAATGAAGGTGGTGGGTGTTTTAGTAACAAATAAAAGACAAGCCAAAAGTGTTATGCCAATATATAATAAAAGCAGCCTTCCTTCCATTCCTTCTTTCTTCCCTCCCTTCCTCTGTCCTGCTGCAACCTGCCCAGATCTTGATGGTCCTGGAGGAAACCAGTGAGGGGATGAAAAAATAAGACAAAAGTCAATACTGAGGTTGGGGGAGCCCTCTCTCCTGAAGAGAAGAGGAACTGAACAACGATCGTAGGAGTATTCATACTTTTGACACAGTTAGAATCATGCACACAGGGTTGCTCAGTCACTCATGACTGGAATTTTCTCAAGCAAGATGTTTTTTTCAGGATCAAGTTACTTCCAGCTTCAGCTCCTCCCTGTGTCCTCCTTTTTTTTTTCCTTATTTCTTCCCTTCCTACTTTATTTCCTTCTTCTTTCCTTTCTCCTTTCCTCCCATCCTCCATCCCTTTCTTTCCTCCTCCCTCTCTTCTCCCCTTCATACCTTATGCCCTTTCTTCTTTTTATTTTTCTTCATTTGCAGGACCTTGTTCATGCTAGGGAAGTGCTCCAAAATTTAGCTACGCCCTTAGCTCTTACAAGTGGCTTTGATTTTTGGGATTTTCTGGAGTATTTGTATTTTGGGCTTAAATGTGATGCTTTCTATCTACCTTTCTTTTTGTTTAAATATTCACATTGTAAGGCAACAGCATTGTACAGGCCAGCTTTATCTCCTTTTCTGTTGTATTTTAGAGCAGGGTCTACAAGGGGTTCAGGGTCTCACTACTAATCGGACCCATAATGATCCGCCTGTTTACGGCCTCCCAAGTGCTGTGATTACAGGCGAGTGCCACCACGCCCAGTCTCAATCGCTGTCTCAGCATGCCCCAGGGACTAGGCCAGCACAGCAGGCTGGGGGATCGAACCTGGACCCCTGAGCCTGCTTGCAGGTGCTTTAATCTGCTGAGCTATTTGGCCGGCCCTATCTCTTTTTAATGGTGATGTTAGGAGCTTCTTGCTCCAGTGAGTGACCACAAATCACACTGAGCAAACCTTAAAAAAGACAACAAACACGATTCCAAAGTTAAGGCTGTGAGGGACCTTTCATGAAAGCAGTCTTAGGTAGAATAACAGCAACGTCAGAAATGACAGAGCTCACTGTGACACACCCAATGACATATTTACAAATGAAGTCTTTCAGAGCCACAGAAAGCTTGAAGTCTGTTGCCATTCATTTTATATTTTTAGAAATAATTTTTCCTAATATTTTTTATTTAATCAGGAATGTTTCAAAATTAAATAAGAAACGAGATATAATTTACTTCTAAATAGTTCCTGTGCTTGGAGAGTATAAAATGTAAAATGGATCAATATAATCAATCCATTTCTGGGAAAACTATCTGTGGAGGAGCAGGAAGAGGAAGGAAGTTTTAAGAGTTGTATTTGAAATCATTGCAACTGATGAGCAATAATTGTATCTAATGGAGGTTTAAAAAACAGAGCAAGGTTTCATCTTCAAAGCTATAAACTGTGGTTAGTCCCAAGGTCAATTTCACATTTACTGTCCCCTTTTTTACTAATTTATCTGACCTGAGTGGTATGAAAACTAAATTTATCAAATGTATGCATCCAATAAATTGGCTGCATCATCTAAGTTTACTTGATGAAAAGGAGCATTTTTATTTAAAGAAACAGTTCATATAGTAAAATAATGTGATTTAAATATAATTAACACCAAACATTAAAGCTAAGTGTTGTTAGTGTTCTTTGAATAAGAGGGTCAAAAGGTTACTGTTCTCTACTCTTGACCACTGTTGCTTCTCCTCCTCTTTAATTAGCCTTCATCCCACAGAGAATGCATTTTTTCTTTCTTTTAATTGTCCCACATTGATGCTGCAGAGTATGTTTTCTTTTTCTTTTTTTCATACTTTCAATAAATGTAAAACTTTCCTACCTTTTTGGCTTGTGTGTTGACTGATTCTTGGTTCAGGATAGAAATAACTTTAGAAAGCACATCTAGGGGATCTCCCCACAACCCCAGAATCCTGTAACAGCTTGATACCTTTATTATTACCAGTGTCAATCCTAGTAATTTGGGAACTTATAACTTCCTGTTTCATACTGGCAAAACTCAGCACTGTGTCAATAAGCAACAGCCCTCGCACATTGAAGTATTTCCCCAGTTCAGGTCTACATGAGAAGTGTCAAATCTACCCTGCTTTGGCATCCTTTCACTGTGGCACCTACAGTCTAGACAGTGCTACTGTAAAGGCAGACTACAGAGTTAGGTCATAAGAAGCCAATAAAGAACAGGTCCTAACATAGTCAGCAGATGGCAAAGAAAAGAGCACAATACTGAGCTAAGAACTAATTCAAGCCATATAGCTAATTAAGTTTAAAACTACTATAACAAACACAAAAAAGTTAAAAGGTAATGTTCTTTATACTTAAGAAAAACTATTGTTAGTGAAAATAAGCTAAGTTAACAACTCTTCCCTACCTCTAGACTAAACTTTAAAGAATTTAAAATTATGGAGTAACTAGTTTCTTTAAAAATCATTTTCCATTAAACTCACCTACTTAAATAATTACTGATTATCTAAATTCTACATTACAAAGTCTTAACCCTAATTGATTCTTTTCCACCTACAGAGCTATCTGTAATGGGTAATCAGCAGATAATTAAACAAATTCCTACTCTTCACTTCTGCATCTAAGAGCAAAACAAAAAAGCACCCTAGAAACTCACTCAGGACCTCTTCCAACCATAATTTATTTTTCTTCTTACTTCCAGTAAACACTGTCATACCTGCCTCCCTTTTGTGGGAATCTAATTTCATGCTTAAACTTGGTAAGATACAGAGCTTGGTTTATACAATGATAACTGATTCACTATGACTTACAGAGCAATAGTAAAAAAAAAAAAAAGAAAAATGCCTTATTCATAAACCAGGATTATGATGCTCAGGACAATGTACTTTGGTGAAGCAATATCTATTTTGCTCGGGCTAGAAATGCTAGATACTCCCAGTATTTTATGCTGAATATGTCCCAGTGCACCAGGAAGCAATGCTCAAATACCACAAGGAAACAGAGACTTCCTCAGCTCTTGCATCATGGAAGAAAATTATTCAGACCTTTGGCAGCTGTGAAGAGGACAGGTAGAGTTTATTGCAAAGTGTCAGAGTTTCAGAATGAGGGATGAAGAGAATACGGTACACCATGTATTACCTCTTATGGCGTGAAGGTGAGTGAGCACCAAAATGACAGCTTGCCAAAATTAAGGCTCAGGCTACATTTCTATAATTAAATGAGTCTTTAAGGTATATCACTCCATTCTCGGGTTATGATTCAGTTATTTAAAAAATAGAGTATTTTCAGGCAATTTCATAGGAAAGAAGTTTCCTGGTTACTCCCTAGGTTAAGTGTTTCCAGTTAGTTTGTTTTGAACCTGAACCTTATTAGCATGCTCAGAGCAGATTAGTATTTTCTCATGTTAGAATACAAACTTGCTTGGATTTTCACCTACAATTAATGATTAAGAAACAAAGAGAAAAGGAGGGATACAAGCATGTCTTATTTTCATGGAGTACCCAGCTACATGTCTCCTGGCCTGCTGATGTCTAATTTGTTGCCTAAAATTTGGATGTGTATCTTCTGATTTTTTAAATGCAATACTTCTACTTTTAATGAAATGAAGTAATGAGGCATATGCCACTATTATAGTCATTAATATACTGCATAAAGGACTATGATTCCATAAGACTGTAACACAGTCTACACTGTAAAACAGTAGCCCAAGACATTCCTCATCTTTGTTGTGATGTCAGTGTGGAAAAGCTACTGTTCTACAGTCCCAATGAAAGTATAGCACACACAGTTACTTACACTGCATAATACTTGATAATGATGTTAAAACAACTCTTACTAGTCTATGAATTTACTATAGTATGCTCTTCTTTGTTATTTTTTTAGCATACACTTCTGCTTATAAAATAAAACCTTTCCTGTTAAAACAGTACATCATGTCATGTTACTCCAGGAATAATCCCTTCTGTCTGATGTTTAACTCATTTCTTGATTGCCTCAAGAAGCCATATCCAGTGACTGACCTGTATTTGTCTAAGTCTGTGTAAGGATGCCCATTAATATTTGTACAATGACAAAATTTTCTAACATTGCCTTTATAAGAATGCATCTCTACAATTCATCAATGCACGGCTATATTTCATTAGAAGTCATTTGAAAAGATATGGTAGTTAATGGTCATGGTGATTTCACGACATTTTATTTTAAATAGTATCATTTATATATTTTATCTTTGATTTTTGGGCCCAAAAAGAAAGTAGGAATTATGTGGCTAGAGGTTCTTATTTTGAATTAATGGTCATGGTTCTGGGAATTGCCCCCCACCCCACACACAAGCATTACAGAACAAGATTTCTTCTAGAAAAAAAATGAAACTCAATAAGAAAGGGGAAAAATCCAAGACCAACAAAATGGTACACATATTTATAACTGCAAACCAGGCTTATGGTATAATGCATTACAGTTTCACAAACAATCAATACAATTTATTGAATATAAAATTACTTTTTGATGACCACTGTGAAAATACAAGCTGTTCAAGTCATTTCTCACACTATTATTGATTTTACTCTATTTTTTTCTATTGCATTTTTAAAGTACTTGATGTCAATTTTTAAGCCTCCAGTCTGAAGTTAAATAGTAAGCAAATTCATGTATAATGGAATTTTTATGGAACATCAAGGAAGAAGGGATTTTTAAAAAATCTTTTCCTTGAACTTCCCATTGTAACAAATAACACAGTATTAAATATGCAAAAATATCTTTAAGATTACAGTTCCAATAATCATTTCAAAAATAGCCATTTGGGGTTGTCTCAACTTTTTACATTTTGCAGTAATTGAATTTAATCATTCTTCTATATTGTAACCATAGTGCAGTACTTACTGACCAATTGCTTGCCATAAAAATAATACTAAGTGCCGTCATGAAATCACAAATAATTCTTATGTTTACTTAAAGGATATTTGCAACCTTTCTTTCATAATTAATATTTATGCTAACTTAGAATTGCATATATTTGCTTTGTTAACCAAATGGTGACAATATTAGTGATTGTTCATAAAGATATTTTGGGCAGGACTCCCCAAGACATGCTAAGAAATGAAAATTCACATGAACACATTTTATTAAGAATGGACTTCAATAAAATATCTGAGAAAAATGATTGGAAAAGGGGGAAATCTGGACTACTATAGAGTTGCAACCAAGGACTCAATCCCATTGGAAAATTTTGAAAATACAATGACCCTTCAGGCATGATTCAAATTAAAGAAAGACTATGTTTCTATATTATCGCATTAGTTTATTTCAACAAAAGGCAATTTTACCTGCAATAGCAGTATTTCCATCATGAAAAGGTGACCCACATACTATAACCTGGCACTCACTAGATAAGGCTGGAATAGTTTTATTCAAAAGATAATACATCTGTGTGTTAGAGCTTCTAAACTTCTCCAGCAACCCTATGCATCTTAATGTCCACCAAAATAATTGCTAGTTACCTCTTTCATTCTATCATTGATCCCTCTCTGAGTTTCTAGTTCTGTATAAACTTCTAGGTTTTCTATGCACTTTATATTTATCTTAGCATTATAACTTGATTCTCACACTACTAGTGAAACTAAATAGAATGGTAAGTAACAGAATAGGTTTTGAACTTTTTGGTAGGTAAATGATAAAATAATTTTCAAAGTGACAGCTCAGTAGGGCAGGCCAGATAGTTCAATGGACTAAAGTGCCTGCTTAGACAGGCACAGGGATCGGGGTTCCACCCTCAGCATTCAGTGAGAGCCCCACCCCTGGGACATGATGAAATGACAAATGATAACTGGGCATGGTGGTGAATGCCTGTAATCCCAGCACTTGGGAGCTTGAAAGCAAGAGGATCACTACAAGTCCAATTTGTGTAGTGAGACCCTGTAGACCCTGTACAAAATACATAAAAAAGAATAAAAAAAAATTAAAGTGGCCATACTATAAGAAGTAAAGCCATAGTGTTATGTTGAACGATAGGGGACTCAGGTCAACAATTTCTGACACTGCCAGTGAAGCAGAAGACCCAATACTATTAT
>NDGM011185290.1:0-16296 GCA_002564305.1 Octomys mimax
GATTGAACTCAGACCCTTGCGCTTGCCAGGGAAGTGTTTATTCTACTGAGCCATCTCCCCGGCTCCCCAAAGCTAAAATCTGAACACATTCACCACAGAATGACTATGCATGACTATCCATGCCACCCAAGGGACAGTCACACATGTATCATGGATGGTCCAAGCTGGCAGGAAAGTGTTAATCCTTGGTCCTTTGGTCGACACGCTACTGACCAGAAATCTGGTGAGGAAAGCAATCATTTGTATCTCAAATCCAAAACTGACCAATTATTAAGAAATTAAATATCTGCCTTCTTGAATAATTCTTATACCAGTGAGGGAATCCAAAGTATAGTAACAGCACTTGGAAAATAAGAAAAAGAAGAGCATCACACGTTAAACTTTACAGAATATGACCAAAAGAAATGTTTCCTTTTGGTATCTTTGGGAAGTCTCGTGGATAGAGCAGGGGAGGGATATGTGACCTCCTCTGGCAATCACTGCACCTCTTTCCCAGAGCCAGCGCCAGCAGGGCATCCACATGGGAGGAAGTCACCCCCTGTCTGAAGGTTTGTTTGCCTGTCCTGTCCTAGTACTACAGTGTTTAATTCAGGAGTACACAGGGAGTTAAGTCTGAAGAGGTACATGCATAGATCCGCCACATACTCCACACAAAAGGACAGTGATCCCACCGCTCAGTAAGGAACATCTGGGGCACGTGAGGTGCTGGGTCTGCAAAGTGACCGTCAATACCTTTAGAGAGTCTAACATCTACACCTTCTCCATCAGAGCTTAGCAGCTGTCTCTGTGCACGCTCAGCGAAAAGCCAGCCCTGGAGCCAGCACTACTGAGTAGCAGATGCTGTAGACACCGTTATCTGTATTCCAACTATGCTAACTCCCTTCCCATTCTTCCTATAAATAAACCCTGTTCATTTGTATTAGAGGGTCCTCCCATCAACTCTTCCCTACAAGCAGTAGGCAATAAAGCAGGCAGGAACCCAAACAAAGCAATCCAAAGGCTTTTCAAGAACAGAGAAGGGAAGCAAGGGTGTAAGACTATGTGAAACCTACAGACAAGACCCATCTTCCCTGACGGAAAACCACATGACCAAGGACAAGGGATGATGTAAGGGAAGGAGAAGCAGAAATAGCGTGCACACTCCTGGATCAGGCTACGCCAAGATACGCAGATACCACAGACTCTGACAACGCCAGCCACATGGCTCTTCTTCAGGGGACCTCACTTGCGCTGGGTTTCAGGCACCGCTACCCAACAGTCCTGACTGACACAGCTCTCCTAGGAGGCGTGGTATGCTAAGCAGGGTGAGGCTGGGTGGCTGGAGGGACACTGTGATGAGAACCAGAAGTTTGGCCAAGGGCTGCCTGAGGGAGCCTAAAAATGGCTCTGCACTGAAGAGGTTGACCATGAAATGAGAAAAGTGACATTTAACTAAACATTTAAGTCGAACAGAAAAGGAAATAAGAAATAAACTAGGAAAATTTAAAACTGTGACTTGTAAGTCAAAGAAGTTAAATCTTTTTAGTGATATTGAGATTGAATGGGGGCCCTCTTGCTCTACCAGTAAGCTACATCCCCCAGCCTCCTAAATTTTTATTTTGAGACAAGAGCTTGCAAAATTGCCCAGGCTGACCTCAAACTTGGCTAAATAAATAAACAAACAAACAGCTGGGATTATAGGCAAGTGCTACAACATTCATAACAGAAAGGGGACATTCATAACAGAAAGGGAAGGGACCAGACAGGAGGAGAAGGGAGGACATGGGAGGGGAGGAGAGAGGAGGGAAAGGAGGGAAAAGATAACACACTTGGCCAAAGCCCTAAAGGGAGAGAAGTTTACAGATACAAAAAAAAAAAAAAAAATCAGAAATGACAAAGAAACATAATAGGGAGAGTAAAGCTATTATAAGAAATTACTATATACACATAACCCCAGGCTAGTGAAATTTAAAACCTCAACGAAATGGCTAATTTTCTAAGAAACACAAAAGACCAAAAATGACCCAAAAAGAAAGAAAATCTGAACAGAGGGGTGATCATGAACAAAACAAGTAAAAGAGCCCAATAATTAATTGCAATAAAAGAGTCAGTCCCAGATGGTGCTGAAGATTAGGACTTTGAAATTATCAAGCAGCACAGTTTCCACGCTATTTAATCTGCTCAGTGGTAAGTGCAGCAGTGAGTATTTACTACGTACTTACTGTGGGGCTGGCTATCATTTAATTTTCACCAAAACTATGTGCAATAGTTTCCTCTAAAATATGTCAGAAAGTTAAAGCTTACAGGAGCAAAAAAATGATCAAATTCTAGTAAAATCTTGGAGCTGGAATTCAGGCATGTCTCTTTACCTCTAAAATTATTTACTTTACTATTCTCACCTTCCTATGAACAGGTGCCAGGATCTGGAAGGGCTCTCATGAGTTGCTGGTAGGAAGAGGATAGAAAAGTCTAGGAGAAGGAAAGCCACTGAATGACACTGTAGGTGGGTGAGAATGCAGGCCTGACCTCGAGTGGAGTCCACACGGATGGAAACAGGGAGAAAGGTTTGAGGCTTTATGGAGGCAGAACTGGAGCCCCTGAAAAATCACTGACTCAAGTGATCTGAGCCTAGAAGACTTCCACAAATCTTTGTTATGACACATGATTTGGCTTCCTCCAGTGAGAAAAACTAGAACTGAAAACAGACTCCCGCTCATTTAAGAAGAAGCTATAAATAACAGCGAGGCGACTAGTCCAACTTAGCTCTTTGAGATGGGACCTATATAAATCAAAGGTATTATTATCATCATTCTCTCATCGTGTCTAACCATGGCAGTTTTCCCAGGATTAAGAACGATGGGGGGTGGAGCGGCGGGGGACAGACATTTCTACTGAAATCAGATGCTCCAGCGATGGAGGCTGGGGACTCGTGCTTTTCATAACACATTCTGGGTGATTTCTGAGACTGAAATCTTTCCCCATGGATGTGGCAGAACAGCACAGAAAATGGGATTTTAATCAACTAAATATTGAAAAAAAAATTAAAACACAAACACAAGAGGTTGCAAGAAGTCAGAGGTATCCTTGTCCTTCAGTTGTTAAGTTTTCTTTTTTGTGTTCTCTTGGTGTTGAAGATGGAACTCAGGGCCCCACACGTGCTAAATACCTGCTCTAGCACTGAGCTGCACCCCCAACTGTAGTTGTTAGTTGCTTAACAACTATTTTCCCAAAGATACTGCATCTGACATCAGCATTTCTCAAAGAAAAACTGTAGGTCATTGAAGCCAAAGCTGAGAAGTTTTCCCTGCAGGGAAAGTATCACTGTTATAAGTGCACACAAGTACAAAGCATTTCAGCAGTGGCTGAGGGTTTGATTTTCTAAAACAGAGTTTTCCTCAATGGCACAGAGGGAGCTTAGCCTCCTCTTGGCACTATGGTTCGGCCATTTGCCATCTTTTGTCTTCCGAGCCTACCGTATAAATTCCATGCTGGCATGTACCACACCTGCCTGTTTCAATCGCTCACCTGTATCATTTGACCTAATACTTTGCAGAGGGACCACAAGGTAAACTGAGGACAGAAGATGGAAGGAAGGGAATGGAAGTTACTGAAGTACATGTAGAAAAAGGAGAGAATGACATCAATAGCCCTGCGGCCTTTGGAGCAGGCAGCATCCACTGTCCTTCCCCTTTAAGTGGGACATAAAATCCAGGTAGTTGTCCTGCTACTATAGGTTCAAAGAGAATCCTCAGGGACTCTACTCAGTCTCTTCTCTGACTGCAGCAGTCCAGTGTACAGGTCAGAGCTTGGTCAATCAAGAGTCCCCTTTGACCACATGGGTCACTGGAACACAGGACAGAAACCTGAATGACTGGAAATCATTACTGCCATCAGTAGTGTTGGGTAAAAAGTGGGAATTTCAGTCTTAGAATCCTAGAAGTTCTTGCCTGTTTTGTGCCTGGCCATCCCAGGAACTGCCCTTATATTCATGCCATAAATTCCCTGTTTGCTAAGTTGGCAAGAATCAGTCTCTCTTGCTTGAATTAAGAGCTGTGTTACGGCTGTGTAATCCCAGCACTCCGGAGCCTGAGGCAGGAGGATCACTGCGAGTTCGAGACCAGCCTAGGCTACAAAGTGAGCTCAAGGCCAGCCTGAGCTGTATAGCAAGACCCTGTCTCAAAAGGCAAAAAAAAAAGGTGACGTGGGTGGTGTAAAGGGAAATGCTTAGAAGAGATGAATGACTTGGCATAGGCAATTTCCTCATTCCTTTGACAATTACCCCATCCAGACATCAAAAGAAATTTGTACCCTAGATACATATTTCAAGCTTGGTTTTACGAGGAGTGTGCTTACAAACTATAATAAGGCTAAACATTCCCACATGAATTAATGAGATCTCTAACCTGTAAAAAGGCCTGGAGGTTGAGATAATACATGGCGATATATAGTAATGGATGGATGGAAAGGTGTTTTCACAGGCCAGCTTCACAGGTTGGGTTCACAAGGTAGCAATTAAAAGAGATGCCACCCAAGATTTTGAAGGGGATCCTTGGGCTAGTTTAAATACCACCTAATGAAGCCATACAGTTCCATTCAAAACTCAATGCTGAGCATGTGTCTGTCTGTCTCTGTGTATAAAACCTAAAACCTAGAATTCAAAAGGAAAATCCCCCTAAGTTTTGTGAATGAAATGAAAAGACATGTCTTTGAAGTTCAATATTCTAAGCAACTAGAATAGTCTTAGAAAGTCTGTATTCGAATCCATTTAATACCAAGTAACATCTTCATTTGTTTGATATGCATGTGAAAAGGATTTAACACACATTTTCTCATATGAATGTCATTATGCCTGACAGCTAAATGAAGGCTCATGGTTTCATCCTTTTTATGGATGAAGAAAATGACTCCCAGATTAGATATCATCTTACATGCACAGAAGAAGATAGAAGACCACAGGTTACAACTTGTGTTTTGTGACTCCTGGCCCTGTAAGGCAAATACTCCATCCTCAACACAGAAGCAGCATTACAATCTCAATCTCTGCCTCTCTGTGTCTCTGTCTGTCTCTCTCTTTTTTTTTTTTTTTTTGGTACCAGGGATCAAACTCAGGACCTTGCACTTGCCAGGTAGGTGCTTATGCCACTGAGCTATCTTCCTGGTCCTCAAAATATCATAGTGTAGCATATGGATCTACAAAAAGATCTACAAAGATTCCTGCTTTGTTCCGAAGTCTTCAAAGAACATAATAAACCTAAACAAGGCTCTAATACCTTTGATGTCCAGGGTTCCGCAGCTCGAACAGTAAGCATTCACAGCCGTCTCTTAGCGTCAAGACTCACGACCAGCTCTTGCTGGTTCTGGAAGGCCTGGAAGCAAGATTCCAGCACCCTGGCTCTCCTTGGCTGACACGGCAGTGGACTCATGGGGAGAGGCAATCAGACAGGGCAATCGTGACCCAGCTAGCTCAACTTGAGCTTCTTCAGAGATGGCCATGGACCCATGCTAAAAGCACAGGCTCAGGTAGACCCTTGTCTGGACTGCATCAGAACCAAGCAGAAACCTTTAATACACACCTAGGGTTAACCTGAAAGGACAAAAGTAGAATCAAAAGCAAGCAAACAGAACATTAATTCTGGCACAGAAAAGGAAGGGTGCCAGTGAAAACAGGTGTTTATTTCCCTAAACTCTATATTCCACTGACCTCGGTGAAAGTATAAAGTATCTTCAGAGAAATCCTAGGATATTTAAATATCCTAGAGATGTTCAATCCTTTAACATTTAACTCTTCTCTGCCAAGGAAAGAAACAGTGTGGACACAAGGGAAGAGGAGAAACTTCCAAGTTTCTTTCCCTGTAAGATCAAAGCACTTCTGTTCTTTGTCAGCAGACGCAGAGAGGCTGCCTTTAACCACTCAGTCAATGGGAGAGTATGAAGGGAGAGTACACAGTGTCCTAGAAAAGAAGACCTACATGTATGTCCCTTTGATTCCCCCTGAAACAAATAGCAATTTTACCTTCTAGGTTTAGAGTGAATGATTATACATGAAAGAGTTTTTTGGCCTAGGGGTGGGCGTACTAGTTCTTCACTAATTCTCTCGGGAAACACAAAGAAAATGAAACTGTTGTTTTTCTCATTTCTGCCCAAGGCAGCTCTCAAGGGGGAAAAAAGTGAAGTCATCAGGTACAGAGAGCTGATAGTCTACGTTTAGTCAACAGCATAACCCCAGGTGCCCAGTGGCTAGAACAGACCCTCTCTCGCCTTCCTCCCTCCTTTCTCTGTCTTGTCTTCTCCAGTAACTCAGTGACAACCCCTGAAATATTCAACTAAGAGGGTGCAGACAAAATAAAGTGGAGTAAGGCAGGTAGATGAAGGTTGTAAGGAATTTGCTTCCACGCAACCTCACGGAGGCAAAAAGCCAGCCAGAGAAGAGAAGAGTTGATCTGAAAGGGGAGCGAAGGATGCAAGGTGGGCTGACTGGCAGCTCATAGTTGAGGAGGGCAGAAGATAGGATCCCCACACTCCCTCAGGATCTGAGTTGCTACCTACATGAAGACAATGATGTAAACAGCCCCAAAGGCCCAAGAGTCCCTGCAGGGCTAAGGTGGAGCAAAAGCAAGCAAGCTACAGAAAAAACTCACTTCCGCATAGGCAAGGAAGGTCACCAGAGAAAGAAAGTTTTATCTCCCTAAATTTTGTTCTCCACTACCTCTGTGCAATTATGAAATATCTACATAGAAATCCTAGGTGAAATACAACTCTTAGAGATGATCCTTCAACATTTAAATCTGCCCTGTCAAGGAAAGGCTGGGATTGCTTTATTCCAGTGTCTTGGTAACACAAGACACTTGGTAACACACTTGGTAAACTACACACTGATCCTTGAAAGTTACTAGACGTGGTAGCTGGGCCTCCGCTGACCTTGCAGAAAAGTTTACTTCGACTTAGAATGGCATTAGGGCCCCACAAAGCCATTGTACGCATGAAAGACACTAAGTGAAAATCACAATTAATATATCTAATCTGCCAAACATCACAGCTTAGCACCAAGACACACTGTAGAATTTTGGTGATTGCATGCTTCCGTGGCTGGCTGCAAGCTATGGCTTAAGGATTGCAGACAAGTTTCATATTGCACATCACTATTTCAGGTGATTATCAGCCCTGAGAAGTCCAAGGATGCCTACCATCAAACACATACGTTTTTGTGTCATCACAAAATCAAAGAAGAAAAAAATCCTAAGTCAAACCATCCTGATTCAGGGATCATCTATACGCCAGTGGAGGTTGCTACTGTGCTAGAGGGAATGCAGAGAGTTGCTGTGGACAGGTGGAGAAAGAGATGGTATATAAAATGAGACCACATCTAGAGGGGCTGGGAGACTAGCTGAGAGGGGAAAAGTGGTAGAGAAGGGTTAAGGCGAAGCATGAAGTCTGGGATTCGCATGTTTGCCATGGAAAGAAAGTACACAGACCACAGAGAAATTTAAGATGCTAAGATTATGAAGTCATGCATATGCACATTAATGTTGATGGGAACAGAGCTTTCATTAGTAGATGGGAGGTTTGAGTTACCAAGACACTGGGGTAGAGCATATCACACTTAGATATCACAAATGTATTTAACCTAGAGCTTTTCCTTCACTTAACTTTTGGTGTTTTGTTTGTGTTTCCATATTGATTCTTCCAGAATAGTTACCACAGGGGCTGGGCATATGGCTCAGTGGTACAACACTTGCCTAGCAAGCTGGAAGCCCTGGGTTCAGTCCTCAGCACAAAAAACAAAAAACAATTCAATCAAAAAAATACAGTAACATTCTTAAAAAGGCCCAAAACAGGATAGTTATCAATAGATATTTTTTAAAGTTATCATGTAGAACACTATAATGTTATACCTTCCTGTTAATGTTCTACCATACACATCTTTTTTTATGTTAATGTAACTTGTTAATATGTTCATAGTATTTCATCAAGTTATATTATATGCAATGACTTAATTATTGTTGGAAATGATTATTTCAGTTTCACCACTACAAATGATGTCACAAGCCAGATCTTGCCCCCCTTTTCTTTAAATGTAGTGCTGGGGACTAAGAGTGCTGGATATGCTAGCTTCAAGCACTCTACCACTGAGCCCTGAATGTCCCCAGCCCGAGGCTTTCCCATGTGTGATGGTGACATTATTATTGAACCAGTGGGCTTGAAATCTCCATTCTCTGATGGTAGCTTTTTGTGGCTACTAAATGAGTTCATTCTTTCACTACTGATGATATACATGAGTACTGCTGACTTTATATTTACTTTGTACCTAACCACCACTTTACTGAACTCATTCTAGTAAGTTATTTTCTTTATGCTTTCTAGATACACGATCATATCATCTAGATGAATGATCACTTTATTTTCTCCTGTACCAAATTTTGGTTCTTGTTTTATTGGACAGCCAAAGCTTTGTAAGACATATAAAAATAACAGTTGCAGAGAACATTCTGGCCTCGTGTTTAAGTTGTCACTGAAATACACTTGTCATTTTATCCAGTTATTCCTATTTTAATTTTCAATTTTAACTTTTTAAATACCAACTAGAATAGCTATGTAACTTTATATTATTATTATTATTATTTTATTATCATTTTTTTTTTTTTTTTCGGAACCAGGCATTGAACTCTGGCCCTTGTGCTTGCCAGGGAAGCACTTATTCTACTGAGCCATCTCCATGGCCCCAACTTTATATAATTTAACATTCAACTATTCTTGAATTCATGTGGCAAATTCAATTTAGTCTAATTTTTACTTATATAAAAATTTATTTATATTTTCACACCTACGTTTACAAGAAAGATTCCGTATCTTTATTATCCAATACAGTGGCCATTAACCACATGGTGGCTTCTACATACTGGCAAGGGAGGGGCTGATCTGCACTGATGTGACCTATAAGTGAAAAATATACCTTAGATTTTGAAAAATTAGTTTGAAAAAAATTTTTAGTATTTTATATTGAGTATAGAAATTATTTCCATACGATAAATTAAATAACAAATTAATTTGACTTCCTGCATTTTTAATGCAGCTCACAATAATTTAAATTACATATGAATTATGCACCTTTTTAAAAACAATATGGAACACTGCACGAATTTGCATAGCATCCTCACAGAGACGTCATGCTAACTGTCTCTGTAGCATTCCAATTTTAGTATACGTACTGCCAAGTACATTACGTTTTTATGGGGCAGAACTGATCTACTGCTTTTTCTTTGTAGAAACCTGTTAAATTCCCCTACCAGGGTTAGCAGTAGAGTTGTGTGTGACCTATAGTCTGGAATAGCTGCTATAAATAGAGAAATATGCACCCTGATAAGTTGAAAGAATTCACCCAGGTTCTATCCTTCCTCCCTCTAGCCTATCTTGTCAAGAATTTTTGAAGTTACAAGCCTGTTGTGATTTTCTTTTATAGAAGACAATGCCTGAAATGCCAGGCACTGTCAAATTGCATATGCTATATTAAACACTAGATTAAATCAAAGACCTACTGATAGCATTTCTAAACTCAGTATAAAACAGCTACCAGGGCTTCTCACTTCTGACTCTTAATACTGAAAATGTTAACAACAGCTTTCTGTTTTGGAAGCTATAGAGACGTTCTTCTCTTTATACCAAGGTTTGGCTAACATACTTTTGTGGATGTGCTTTTATGACTTCAAGTTTTTCTGCTCATTAGAAAAATACATCTTACACCAGACATGGTGGCGTTTTCCTATAATCTTAGCTCTTGGAGAAGTCTGAGGCAAGAGGATGACCACAAGTTTGAGGCCAGCTACGTAGTAAGTTCAAGGCTAGCTACTCAGCAAGACCTCATCTCAAGAAAGAAAAGAAAAAAAAAAATACTTTGGAGAGTATAGCTCAGTGGGAGAGCACCTGCTAAGCACGTGCCAGGCCTTTGATTCAATGCCTAGCATTCCCTTGCCAAAATTAGTTTGAAAAAAATATTTTTTATAGTGACTATGTAGAAATTATTTGCATACGACAAATTAAAAAGGAAAAAAAAAACACCCGAACTTGTTAATCTGAAAATGAAATTTAACCTGTTCAAGTCCAGCTGATTCCATAGGTCCCACTGTTAGCTTGTTTAGAAGTACAAAAGACAGCTAGCATGAAGATGCAGAGGAAAGGTCCAGGCTATACACCCCAACACCTAGGGCACGCTGTCTCAATATGTTAGCCCGGGGCTCGAAGCATTGTAGTCTGCATACTCAAAACTGTTACAACTCAGTCTTTTTGTTCTTATTTTCTTTTGTTTATTTTTCAGGCAGTGTCTCACTCAATTGCCCAGATTAGTCCTGAGCTTGGAATCCACCCACCCGAGCCTCCCAAGCAGGAGGGTGGCAAGCACACACCTCTGTACCAGATGCCTACTTTTGATTTTTTAGTGTAAACCCAGAAAGTTTCTGGGCTACTTGGCTTCTATTCCTGAGTACACACTTACTAGATGAGTAACCCTAGGCAAGTTAATCATATCTCAATGTCTTCATCTGTAAAGTGGGAAAATAAAGAAGATCTATTTGAGAGTTTGAGAATTAAAGAAGAGTATGTACATCCGATAACAATCGTGTACTACAAAAGCAGTGTACCCGTCCACGTTATTAGTTCCCGTCAGGGCTACTGCAAGATCACTAACCAAATGTCATCCGCTAATTAGAAGCTAACCATCCATTAGTAAATTGCATGTCACCCCCAAGACCTGTCATTACCGAGTAAGAAGCAGGACAGTGTGCAACCACCAACAGATAACCTACTCTAGGTCACTGTGACACTGCTGAATCACCCATTCACTAGCACAGCCTGGAGAAATCAAGGTTGTACCCAACACCTCCTGCAAATCTTCCAAGGAATTCAAGGCAAGTTCATTTTCTTTCCAGGTAGCTTCTTCCCACTACAGGATATAAGCTGGCTATGACTCTCCGTTCTCAGGTTCAACCCCCTGGTCTCTGCTCAGTCCATGGCTGGACTCTGAGAGTCATCTGTACCCTGTGAGGGTAAAGAGACAACCCCATACCTGTTTCCTCATCTCCTGTCTTGTCCACGGAACTAGAGCTTTTATCACTCCCAAAGATGGCCATCCACTCCTCCCCTTGGAGTTTCTATCCATTTACTTCTATAACCCAATGCTTCTTAGAAGAAAAACTGAACCCAAACATCAATCATTCTCATCCATGAAATCTGTCTTTTTGGGTATAAATCAGGGAAAAGAGAGACTATAGGATTATAGCTAGAAGGGCAGATCATTAGAAAACCTCAACAGTGGTGCTTACTTGAGGAAAAAAGGCCATAAATGCTTCCACAGTGGGTGAAGGTGGAGATGCTCCTTGAGGTGAGGAAGGCAGACAGGAGGGCAGGTCAGTCAGTGCTCAGCAATGAGGAAGGGAGGGCCACGAGACTGTCCCCAGGAGGAGAAAGATCCTCCTACCACCACCTTCTCCTCTGCTACACCTCACCATGCCCCAGCTAAGCTGGTTGCCCTTCCTACTCCTTTCCTGGTCAAGATGGGCCATCTCCACTCCCCTAAGCAGGTGCAGGGCAAATCAGAACAACCCTGGAAATCTAAATTCCACAAGGAAGGCTGGTGTGGACGGTGACAAGGGTACACAATACTTGGTTCTTTGGTGTCACTAAACCATAAACATTACTCAGGAACTTCATTTTTTTTTTTTTTTTTTGGAGGCCAACACATGCTTTTGTCTTTGTTTCCACATTTGACATAAAGAGGCGATACCAGCAAGTATACACTCTATCCGTAGCAGAAAATACAGGGTGATGGCAGCAAGAAAAAACTAGTCACTCATCTTGCGCGTGTGGTGCTGAGGATGCTTATCTTTAATTACAAGCTCATGTTACCTTTGTCTGTTCACTGTCCGGGTCTTCAAGCCAAGCGTAAGGGTCACAAATTTTATGCCCATGATAGTCTTGTACCTGCAAAAGACAAAGTGCAATGTTAGGGAACTAGTGCCAAAACTCAACTAATGTTAGTACTTCCTGCATGTGCTAGAGATAGGGAAGGGACAGACAAAAATACTAATTGGCTCACTGGCAACATGTCTGCCCAAATTACTGTAAGAACCCAAACCGGCAGGTCCTCAAAGATGTCAGCCCATTTTTCCTGAAAAGAATGTTTTAGCTAGAGAGGGAGGAGAGATGAAAGGTCAGCACGGGAAACGGCTCTGTCTGCACAACACAAAACAAAGGGCTGCTGCTGTGCTAAAGAAACTTGAAAATGTTGTTGGGGGCTCAGCTCAGAAGAGCACAATGCCATGGACATGCCAGAAAGGCAGCCTGAGAAGGCGCCGCTGCACACGGACCTATGCTCCTGTCCTTGTTGGCCTGCCCACAATTAAGAAGTGTCCCTTCAACAAAAGGGACATTTTTTTTGTAAACTGAAAAATAAAACTAATATATAGTATGATTCTGTGACCAGCTAAGAATAAGCTAATCTGCATGTCAGGAAAACATTTCTACACTCAACATTTTTCTTTTTTACGTACTACTGTGAAATGCCTAATTTTATTGTTTATTACAGGGAGGTAGAAAAGCATCCCACATTTAGACTACCCTAACATTTAAAGAAATAAATATCTCTACACAAATACAGCCTGTTTGAGGGGAAGATTCCTGAAGCTGCCACCAGGAACTTTTTTTTTTTTTTTTTTGTACCAGGGATCAAACTTGGGACCTTGTGCTTCCGATGTCAGAGAATTTGGAAATGCATAAACATCCGGATGAATGAGCAGATGAGATGGAATGTTCTGGAACTGTTTTTGTCAGTTAACTGACAAGAGTAAGGGACATAAGCCTGACTAAAATCTCACCTGACAGTGATTTTTTTAAAATTTATTTTTATTTTTTTATTTATTTTTATTTTTTTTTTTGTATTTTAGGGAAGGGTCTACAGGGTGTTCAGGGTGTCTCACTACTAGATCGGACTCATAGTGATTCTCCTGTTTACAGCCTCCCAAGTGCTGGGATTACAGGTGTGTGCCACCATGCCCAGTCTCAATTGCTGTCTCAGTGTGCCCTGGGAGCACGGGCACGGGTGGCATGGCAGGCCAGGGGAATCAAACCTCCAGCCCCTGCGCCTGCTTGCAGGCACTTTAATCTGTTGAGCTATTTGGCCAGCCCATAAAAATCACCTAAAATCTTCATGAAATTATCAATTTTCCATGTTACCTGACCATCACTGAATGAAAATTTTTCTTCTCCACTGTTATGCTTCACACACCTTGATGTGCTTATAAAATAGACTTACAATAACAACTTTCCTTTCCCTGACAATACAAAATCAGACTAATTTAAAGTTGCAAATGATCTTCCAATCCAGTATTTTGAGGAGCAGTGGCGGCATGAGACTGGGCCACACGCCCACAGCGGGTACATACCAGATACCTTAAAAATGGCCTCTTCCATACGCAGGCGAGTGGAAGAGATTCTTTAGAAATCACATTTAGCTGTATTGATTAAGTAAAAATTTTGGCAAGTGCTGGACCCAAAGTGAGAAATAATTACTGAGTATCTACAACCTCATAATAAGTGTTGTTGATATTCCTACTTTACAAATTACAAAATACAATTCAGAGAGGTTTATAAAGGAAGATAGAGATTTACTATTTATGCAGAAAGCACTATGAGTGAAATCTATGGCTCAATACTTAACTCTGAGTTAAATATCGTGCCACAGATTTCATCCACTTTAATTCATTTATGATCACTGTGAGGTTATCAACTCATGTTCCAGATAAGGAGCTGAAGATGGAGCACTAAAGCAATTAAAGGTCTGAGAGTTAATAGGTGGGAGGGTGACAAGCCCCCCGCTCTATCTCAGCTAGGAAGCCAAGTCTGGGGTAAAACAGCAGATGGACTCCATTCCAGACCCCCAAATGGTGTTTACCCAAACCTAGGAAACAGCACTGTCTTCCTAGGCCTAGCACTGTCAAGTAAAGCAGACTGGGGTCAGTTACTGAGAAGACTTATCTTTAAGCAGGACAAGAAACAGATCCTCTAGGACAATCCCAGGAGCCACTGGCCAAACCTGCCCTAATTTTTTTCCCCTTTTACAAAACCATACCTTATAAATGGCATGGGGTCATATAGCTGGACAACTTAAGTGCCACTCATATAGTATCTAATTCTTCTTAATGTGCAAACCATTCCTCACTTCAACAGGCTTTAAGAGACACTTTGATACATTGTATTACTTAATTCTGTGCCATATTTTATGTAAAACTGTACCACTCAACCACGTGCCCTCTGCTTTCAGGAGAAAGGGTAGACTCAGACACACAGCAAGCAGACAGGACTCATCCAACTGGTCATGCTCCTCTTCCCAGTCCTATCCAACTTTACCCATGTATGGTCACAACAACCTTCTTAGCATCCTACCTCCCACGAAGGACCATTTCTGCATAATTATGGCTTTATTAAAGTCTTCCAATCAGGAGTGACCGGTTTCCCTTATCCACCCTGCAATCTCCAGGCTCAATTACCAAATCATTTCCTTCACCTAATGCAATTCAGTCCTGTTCTCTTCCGCGTTCTCTCCGGCAGCACCTTTCCATCAGATATGAGCCCCCGAAGCAGGCTTGACTTTACTGATGTCAACACTAAGAAGGTTCAATGGCGCTGCCCAACAAGAGCTGTCATTTCCAAATTCTGGGCAAAAGGCAGATTCCACCAAAAACCTTTCATGCTCTAATCTCACAGGCTAAGCATGTGGCTGAAAGATGATCAAGTGGAAGGCAGCTACAGTGATCTCCAGCACATGGGAGTGAGAAAAAACCCCAACCCCACTTCCAAACCAAAAGCTACAATTTAAGCAAGTGTGTAAGGTAAACCTACTAATCAGTAACCAGAACCTGCTGCAGGAAAAGATGGATGTGTAGGCTCTGAAGGATAGTGCAAATGCTCAGGAGCTACAGGAGAGGAGCTAGGGCGGACCTGGATTACATCCCCTCCCTTATGAGGCTTCTGGATGGGAAGAAACTGAAGGGCATTAAAAACCCTTCCAAGTTCATGATTTGTAATCTCATCCATGTCTTCATAAAACCTCTACTTAACCCTTTTGGATACTATTAAACAAAAAGGAACTGCACTACACTACAGGAGTATGGTACCAGAGTGGGTTTAAACTAAGGAAAATGCATCTAAAAAAACAATTTTTTTTTTTTTTTTTTTTTTTTTTTTGCAGTTCTGGGGTTTGAACTCAGGACGCTGCACTTGCCAGGCAGGCACTTATTCTACTGAGCTATCTCCCCAGCCCCTAAAAAATAACTTAATGTTTTTAAATGTACTTATCAAACCACAGTGCAGTGCTTTGTAATTTTTATTTATCCCAAAAAAGTCAAAAAACCAGAAGGAATAGCCACATGCCTCACCAGCCCGAAGGCCTGGCACGAAGGATGCATGCGTGATGACAACTTACGACAGTGAGTTCATCCTATCAGCTCCAAAGTCCAAATGCAAAGTGGAAAAAGAAAAGGCCTGCAACAGGGAAGAAAGTTGCCCCACGTCCTCAGCCAAGGAGTGACAAAACCAGAGCTAGCACTCCACTTTTCTTTCTTACTCCATCCCCTTCCATTCCAGCAGGAGCCCTCTGCTCCCACACACAAGGGAAACAATGCTTCACACCACCAGAAGCCCTTCGTGGACTGTTTGGGAAAATGTTAAATAAGCAAGCAGCTTAACCTCCTGGGGAACATGGCTACCTGAGGGCCACTGGTTCAGAAACTATGAATGTCTCTGGGCCACTTGGAAATCTCTACTGTCCTTTAACACCTGGGCACCCTTTACCCCAACGTGGGATACACCAGGCAGAGGGTAGACTTTCTGTTGCAACTAACACTGAAAAATGCTCGTACCATATTTCCATCTTAAGAAATCTAAGAAATGTACTGAATCATTACTAAAGTGTTTGGATTCAATCCAGCTCTTAAAATGCCAAGCTAATTTGGGGGAGGGGGTTGAGTACCAGGAATCAAACTCAGGACCTCCCATTTGCCAGGCAGGCAGGCACTATGCCAACTGAGCTAAATCCCTGGCTTAGCCAAGCCAATTTATTAGACACACAAAAATGATGTTTATCCAAGATTTCACTCATTAGATCTCAACATTTACCTGGAGCCCATCTGCAGCTTTAAATGGCTAACTCCCACTCAGCAAAACTTCCTTACTCTGAAAAACACTATTCCTTCTCCTTCTATCTCAACTCCTTTTCCTAAGAAAAGTCGGACCAGTCTGGCCACCCAAGGGCCGATGCCTTGACCCCCCCCC
>NDGM011185319.1:0-10335 GCA_002564305.1 Octomys mimax
AATAACATCAACATAAAATGAGGAAAGGTTTGTTTTGGCTTGTGGGCTCAGTGGCTTTAGTCCATGGTTAGCTGGCCTTGTTGTTTGGGCCTGGGGACTACGAGAGCTTCATAGGGAGAGCACACAGAGGAGGGGCCTGCTCACCTCCATGCATCTAGGAAGAAGGAAGAAGAGGAAAAGGGTAGGGATCCCAATATTCCCTGTAAGGTCACCACTGATGGCTTAACTTCCTTCCACAAGGTCATGTATCATAAAGTCCCCACCACCTCCCAGTAGCACCAAGCTGAGCCCTGTCTGCTGCAGTGCTGATGTGCTAGAGCAGAGTCTCACACTGGGAGAGGGAAGGTTCAACTTCTATGATGCTTGACATCCCTAAAGTGGTCTCCTCCTCACAGCCCTTGACGCAGAGTGGCTGCTGGCCTGGAGACAACTTAGGAGACCTCAAGGAAGGTGTAGCTCTGTGTCAGAGCTCCTGAGTACACAGGGAGATGGCACATTCACAAGGTGGACACTCGCAAGGAGGATGTGTCCTGGGCCCGCAAAGGCAGAGCTTGCATTCTAGGGTGAGCGCAGCATGAGCGTCTGCAGCCTGCCCCCGACAGCTTTCTTCCCAGAAAGCAGGCATGAGCTAAGGCTGCATCATTTCTTCAGAGCACAAGACTGATCTTGTTGCAGCCTCATAACCTTGAGTGGCTCCAAGGCACAGTGATCCGGGCACCCGCCTGTGAGAGGGGGTGATGTGGTGCATGTATGGCTCTGTGCTGGAGGGCACCATTGGCTCCAGCCTGCTTCCCTGCCATCTGTCCTGTGACAGGCTGAGCTCTCCGTTAGCTCTGAGAGTTATGGCAGAGCCAGAGCCAGATTAGGCCAGCTGTGTTATCTCATCTGCGCTACTGATCAGATGGCTTTCAAGATCTGTGTGCTTCCACGCAGAGATTTTGGCTCCACCTGAAGTATTTGATGATGAGGGTGTTCAGAGTTGAAGAGAAGTTGTATACAATTCCTAGTAAGCCTTATGCCTATTATGCTTGGGGATATACATGAATTCAGCTTGGAAAACCTGTGCCTGCCTGTTGGGAGCCACCTTGGAGCACAGCTTGCACCACAGGGCTTGGCAAAAGCTTCTCCCAGCTGAAAAGGACACAGATAAACTGCCACAGCGTCTCAGTTTCTCATATGTGAAGAGGGTGAAAAGATCCCTGGTTCTTCCTACATTGCAGATGCCTGAGGGACAGGAATGAGACAGCGAGCGTGATTTCCCACAAAACCCGAAGGGCTACCGAGGTGGGAGGGATGATTTTGTTGCTATTTTTGTGGGACTCAGCTGAAAAATCACATAACATGTGAAAAACATTACAGCTTCCACTGTAGCCATTCATCATCCTGCTTGTTCTTTTGATCAGGGCCCAAGAGTATATTTGTGTTTGTGTCTTAATTCTTAATGTAATAGTTGGATTTGTGTTACTATAACAAAATACCAGAGGCAGCTACTTTTACAAAGAAAATATTTATGTTGCTCACAGTTTTGGATGTTCAAAGTGTAAAATCAGAAGGTTTTACTGCTTCACCTTAGGGATATGATGAATATTGTGCAGAGGTGTAAATAGTCACTTTGAACAGGAACGAACACACACACACACACACACACACACACACACAGAATGAGTGAGAGAGACAGACAGACACAGAAGTCCCATGATCCCCTTTGAGAACATGCTCAGTAATTTCCCATAAGTCCTCATCTCTTATATGCCCATAGCATCTTCCACTAGGGCCACCATGAGGACCCAGTCTTTACATGTGAACCTTTGGGAATAGTCAGTGTCTAAGCCATAAAGCTTCCACCCCAAAGATGACCTTCCTTTCTAAGTGCCCTGCAGCACTTTCTTCTCATTTAGTGGATGTTGGGCTAGGTGGGGCCATGTGACAGATCAGAAGACAACACATCTGGGGAAGTCTGCTCAGTTATTTCCACTGATTTTTCCTGGTTTTATAAGAAGTAACCCAACCTGGGAATTCTGCTGTTGCCTTGAATGTGTCAAGTAAGAGTTGATCTGACAGAAGCTCAGAACCATGAAGGTGGCATGATCAACAAGGCTGAGAGGAAGGACTCAGGGTCGTGGGGCTCGTAGTGAGTTAACACTGGCTCATCTTGCTGACCTCCTTCTCCTGGGAGGTTCCCTCATTGGTGCCATTTCTCATTCAGTGCTCTTTTACTTGCTGCCACAACCTGTACTAAAAGTCTTAGAATCCTGGACAAATGGCATCAATCTGTGAGACTGAAAGGGAAAGTTTGGTGTGTGGTTGTTATAGCTCTTCTGATTCTAGAAATATTTATCACTTCTAGGATCACAGCTCTGGTCTGGCATGACCCAGGAAAAGTTCATCCCACCTGGCAGTGTGGTAGTGCAACAACAGAACTGGGTGGAGAGTACCAGATGAAGATCTGACCTTGGTCAATTGACCTCCAGGACCATGGACCAGCAAAGTCATGACAGAAAGTCTTAGAATGGAAGGCAGATCTTTCTGTGTTTCCATTAAGTCCCAATTTCCTTAATATATTTCTTTAGCTTCCATACTGAAGTCATTAATTAATGTACTTATTAATATTTGGTGACATTAATTGGCTTCATATTTTACAAAGGATCTCACTAAATAATTTAGGCTGGCCTTGAAATCCAGCCCAAAATAAAAATTAAAAAAAATTAAGAAAAAGAAAAATCCATCCCAGGCTGGATTTGAACTCATAGAAATCCTCCTGCTTCCACCTCCCAAGTGCTGGGATTGTTGTGCATACCACCACACCCAGCACAGTTAGTTAGCCACAGTCTGGGAAATGTCTCCCGTGTGCCATGTCTGATGTTAAGTGCTATACAGAATTGTTCTGACACTCCCCAACAATCCAACAAGGTGCTATTATTATGTATATTCTATAGGAGCTGGTCTCAAGGTTCAGAGAATCAGTTACTATACCTAAAGACCTGTGCTCTGACTGGAAACCAGCAGAACTAAAGCATCACCTCTACTATTCTTGCTAGTATTTGGCCCTGAGTTGAGTTTATAGTATTTGGACTCATAGAAATCCTCCTGCTTCCATCTCTCAAGTGCTAGTATTTGGCCCTGAGTTGAGTTTGCATCTGCTTTGGATGCGCACCAGCTCTTGGATGACCGTGGAAGAAACTAAGGAAAAAGCATTAAGCCTGGTGTCCAAGACCTCGGATAGAATCCCAGTCTTACTATCTAGGTGGTGTTGGGCTAGGCAGTGTTACTGTGGCTTTAAACAATTTTCTTCTTTTTCTTTTAGAGTCTTAGTTTTTGTTTTATTTTTAATCACTAAAACAGAAAATAGTACTTAACCTCCAGGCAGCTAATTATGAAAGAAAATAACAAGTGTGAAATTATGTAAAAATAATATATATCTTAAACTCTTTTTAGTTCATTCATTCATTCCCCATCCCACTCCCCTTTGATACTCCTGGCTCTGCAAGGGGCAGTGAACAAAAGCCTTGTTGTGGTGCTGGACAGACCCAGGAGGGTGCAGGACCCCACACTTCATAGCTGGGAGGTGCTGGGCAGTGCAGTTGATTCCACATGCCTTGCTTTCTCCCTCAAGAAAATCACTCCCTTGTGCCAGCCACATGCTTCTTACTCTTGCTTTGTAATAAGAATTTAATTCAGAATCTTGTATTTGCCAGACAGGCACTTGTATCACCGAGGTATACTTACACTATATGTATTAACTCATTAAATCTTGCTGGTACCCTTCAAGGTTGGCATTCGTCATTATCCTGTTATTGCACATGAATGGTGAGGCACAGAGCATGTAGAAAGCTGGCCATGTCTCATGGCTAAGTTTGAACTGGAGTTAGACAGTGATCCCATAAAATTGGCCTACAGGGCTCGGGGTTACACTGCTATTTCTCCTCGAGGTGCAGCAGGAGCCATCCACTAATGCAGTGCTGACAACCTGCTGATGGTAGCTTCTCTGGTCAGTGACCTCACGCACTGCGCTGGCTGCGTGACAGGTTCTGGTATGTGCTTGCTTGGCTCCTGTGCTAGTTCTGTTACTAAGGTAAGAATTTCATTTCCTTTATCAGTAGAAGAAGAATAATAAGAAAACAGCATCTGAGGTGTCTTGAGAAGAACTGAAAAAAAAAAAAAAAACCAGGTCTTTTTATCTCTTAGAAAAGAGCGAACCTCCAGTCACATGGGCATGAAACAACTTTTGCCCTTTATCTCAGGGAGAAGCTTGGCTGTGGATCTTGAAACCCTCCCTGCCTATCCTCACAGCCTGTAGTCTGAGCGCCTGCGGCCAGAGAGCCCTTTCTGAGTCTGACCACTTCACATCCATGCTTCCGCCAGCCATGAGCCAGGCCTCAGCTAGTGCCCCCATGTGGGTGCCGCCTCATCTGTACTTATTGATGTAGGTGTGGCCATTTCCACACTGAGAAGTGAGGGGCTTTGAGTGTGAACACAGGGAAGGTTCACCAGACCTAGAGCCATGCATGGTATAATATGAGAGTTCCCACGTGAGCTGAAGGCTGACAATCAGGAGGAAACAACTGGGCTCTGCAGGGCGCATAGCACAAGAGGGGTCAGCACATCCGGGGACAAGCAGGGGTGGGCATCTCTCCCCACGGACGCCTTCCTCCATGGGTACCTGGCTCCATGTTCCGGCAGCACCTGCTAACGTTATCATCGGGGTGAGGTCCGGGTGCCTCTGTCATCTATGCTGTGCCCTCTCAGGCCAGAAAGCCTGTATTGGTCAGGGTTTTGCTTAGAGGAATAGATATAAGATAAGGAACAGATATTAATACAAGATACACAATGTATAAGGAAGTACAAGACTGACTTAGGACACTCAGCCGCAGAGTCAGATGGGGGAGGGTGCAGAGGGCGTCTGCACACCCCAGACAGAGGAGTTCAGTCCCAAGGTCTGAAGCTCACTGCTGTGCTCCGTGCTAGTCTCTATTTGCCAGATAATGGGTCTGTGACAGAAGACTGAAGAGTCTGCGACAGACGCTGAGTAATCTGAGATGGAAGGTGAAGGATCTAAGCTGGAGGCGGAAGAGTCTGCGCTGCAAGCCAGTAATGAAGTCCAAGTGGAACGGAAGTGGGACATCGACCACTTTTTCAGCCCCTTTATATGGTCTCTTGGAGCTGAGTCACTCTGGGGGAGCAGAACCAATTGTGCCCCAGAGCAGGACCTCCAGCAGCTAGAGCGGTGTCCAGGAGTCATCCGGCCAAGTTGACACAGTATCAACCACTAGAGAGCCCGTTTTCTCCTTTCTGCTTAGGGCTTTTCTAGGGTTTAATGGACACTTAGTTCATGTGATTGAAGGTGAAGGAATAAATAAATAAGGAGACACTATCTTGTCACTTCATTGTTCATGTGCAAACTCTCCCCACTTCCCTTCCCTTGCCTCTACCCTGGGTAATCTTCCCTGATCAGAAATGCTTAGGGCTCCATTTTTTCTAGCCTGGTCTAACGCTCCCCTTTTTTGAGTTGGACCCAGATACCCAGAGAACATCTGCCATCAGTTCAAACATCTGTCAGCTGAAACTAAAATCTGCCAATGCCACTGTCTGAAGAGGTCTAAGTGTGTCATTCATCTGCATTCCAAGGGAATGTGGCTAGAATATTCTATGTAAAAGCAGGTATAAAGTGTATTTGTATATGCATGGGATGTGTGTTTGTGTATGCGTGTATGTGTTGGTGAGTGAGTCCACATGGCTTAGTGGACATTATATTTGAATTTTTGAATCAAGGCTATAGTTCTTAATCACCTATATAATCACCCATTTCTATGTCTCCTAACTTCGTAGATCCTCAATTTTTTTCATCAGAAAAATGGGCATATTATTAGAAAGTTCATTGTGAGGATCAGAGATGATATATTTGAATAATCTGGCACCTAAGGTTTAGATTAATTCTATTTCTGAGTTCGCCTGCTACAGTGCCCAGGGGTTCTCCCCATGCCCCCATAGGAGATGAGTGTATTAGGATTTAATTCACCCAGTGGGCTTATTCAGGGACCCGTTGAAGCAAGATGAAGACAGACCAGAGCCAAGGGCTCTTGAACCAGCTGCACCTGAGAGAAGCCATCATGCCCACATTCTCCTCAGTAGGCCCTGGGGAGGGGCTGACAGGACTCAGCCTATTGGGAGGCCCCGTTGAGTAGCTCAGACCAGTTGTCTCCCTGAGAGCTGTATCTAGAGTCATTTAGCCCAACATGAGTACTTCTGAGGGTGAGGTGATGGAGGAGAGCTCTGAGAAGCTGAGGCAGCACCACTCCTCCTCATACTCAAACGTCCTGCCAGACCCTGATCAGGGTCCTGGAGGAGGCTGAAAATCACAGGAGCCCACTGGGTATTACACAGCTGGCATGCCTCAGCTGTGGAACTCCAGGCACATTAGAATGTGGAACAGGCACAATGGTTTTCGGAGGCAGTGGTTCTTGACTGGTAATGATTTTTGTCTCAAAGATGACATTTAAAAAGACATACAAGAACATTTTTCTTGTCAAATCAAAATAGTAAATCTTTATAAATGCTAAAAAAACAACTGAAAATAATCTACAGCCTCCTTTTAAAAAGTCTCAAAAACTAGAACAGAAATTTCTCAACCCGATGAACATCCCTGAGTTCCACAGCTTACACTCTAGTTAAGAATGAAAACTTACAGTTGCTCTTGAAAACCATACTGGTAGCTAGGTTTTCTGTCACTAGTCCTGCTCATCATCCTTATGGAGGGTCAAGGCAGGACAACTGGGCAGGATGAAGGAAGGAAGGTAGAAGAGGATGGAGGGAAGAGACAAGAGGTGGCGGAGAAAGAAGGAAAGAGAGAAGGAACACCTGGATCATAAAGAAAGATACATATTCATCTTTAGTTGAAGATGTTATGATTAGGTATGCAAAAACCTAAAGGTTAAACTAAAACAAACTATGAAAACTATTAAGTGAGTTCATCAAGTTTGCATAATACAAATAACACAAATTTAAAAGCAAATGTGTTTCTATACACTAGCAATGAACATTCTCAGAATAAAATTGGGAGAACAAATGCACTTACAACAACATAAGAAATTTAACCTTATCGCTTCTCGGCCTTTTGGCTAAGATCAAGTGTAGAAATTTAACCTAGCAATTAATTTGTAAAAAGTAACACAAAAGTTATACTCTAAAAACTGCAAAAGATTGTGAAATCAATTTTATTTCATTTATTTATCTATTTATTTATCTACATATTTACCTATTTATTTATTTATTTTTGTAGTACTGGGGATTGAACTCAGGACCCTGTGTTTGCCAGGCAAGTGCTTATTCTACTGAGCTATCTCCCTGGGCCATCAATTTTAGATAAATTAGAAAACAGCCCATGGTCATAAATCAAAAATTTAATATTGCCCACCTAAGAGTATTTCTTTAATTAATTTATATAATCAATGCAATAATAGCTGATATTTTACAGATATTCACAAGCTGATCCTATAATTGACATGGAAACTTAAAGGATCCAGGATAGACAAAATAATTCTGAAAAAAAGAATGAATTTAGAGAACTCACACTTGTAAATTTCAAATCTTGCTATAATAATTAAGATGGTGCAGAGATAGACGTGTGGGTTAATGGAATAGAACTGAGAGTTCACAGCTAAATCTCCACATTTTTAGTCAGTTGATTTTTGGCAAAAATGTCAAGGATATTCAATGTTGAATATTCTCTTCAACAAATAATGAGGGGCACATAGATATCCATATGCCAAAGATGAACTTGTATGTTTTCTTTACATCATAAATAAAAATTACCTCAAAGTGGATAATATATCCAAGTCTTAGGGGTGAAACTTACAATGAAATATAAAAGTCTTCATGCCTTAGGTTGAACAAACTCTTCACAAATATGAGAGCAAAAGTTGAAAGAACAAAGTAAGTGAATTAGATTTCTGTAAGTCAAACTTTTGTTCTTTTAGAATGCTTTTAAGAAAGACGACTTCTAAGAAAGATGACTTTTAAGAAATGCTTTTAAGAAACATGACTCATGGAATGGGTGTATATATTTGAAAATCACCTATCCTATAATGTACATATTTACAACATAGAAAGAAACCTCACAGGCAATATACATGTCTAAGAAACACAGGAAAAGATTCACAACACCATTCATCATTAGGAAATAAATTACTGTTTCACATTCTCTAAGATTATATTAAGAAACACAGAAAGAAAGGTCGGCATACACAGGGAGATTTTGGAGTCCTCACACACTGCCGTGGGGAAAGTAAGAAGGTATAGGCACAATGGTAAGCCAATCCTGAGATCTCAGAACCTTAAATATAGTTATTATAGGACTCAGAAGTTCCATTCATACATATGGAGCGAAAGTAAATGAAATTGATGTACACCTAAAAACTTGTCTATGAACCATCATAGCAGCATGATGCACAACAGTCTTGCCTAGTCACTTTATGGCTGCTAGGGCACAGTGCTCAACACTCACAACTTAAAGGAGGTGAGGTTCATCTCTGCTCCCCTTTGTAGTCCATAGTTAATTGGCTCTAAGACAGGAAAGACATGGTAAGGGACATAAGATCACATCACAGAGCACAGGAAGCAGAAAGAGAAGGGAGGAGCTGAAGAGGGAGACATACCCTTTCAGGTCATGCCCTTGGCGAATTCCCCTTCTGATCAGACCCCAACTACTAATAGGATATTTAGCTCAATGTATAGCATTTCCATAACCCAATCGCCTCTCAAAAACTCTGTCCATGAGTGCATGAGGTTTTGAGTGGACATTCCCAATCCAAACCATAACTACCAAAAAGTGGAAAAAACCCTCCAATAGATAAATAAATCAGTATAGTGAAATATTATTTGCCAGCGAAAGAGAATGAAGCATTGATATCTTCTGTAATATAAAGGAATCTCAAAAACATTATGATAACTAAAACAAGCACAAAGAAATAAAATATGCCCTAAATTGGTAAACATATGAAGACAGAGACTCAATTAGTAGTTCATTATGGCTGAGGCAGAGTGGGAAGGATAGAAAGGATAGGTTGAGGGTTAGTGTTGATGGTTAAAGAATATTGAGGTCCTTTTAGGGATAATGAAAATATTCTAAAACTAGTTAGTTTGATGGGTGTACAACTCCAAAAATACCCCCTCCACACACAAAAGAAACCCACTTCTGGGGGGGGGACATATGTGTTATGAGAATTATATCTCAATAAAGGTATTCAAAATAAAACCATCCAGGTGGCTCCTGGATGCTGGGTTTCCATAAAACCAGGGTTGGGGTGGGAGACAGGAGTTTTCCTTCCTTCTGGGTGTGCAGAGTAAGGCTCTGGGTTGAGTGACAGAGCAGCCGCATCATCTCTGGGGACCCCTCTGGGCATCTGGTTTCATGGTGGATCTGCCTGACGCTTTTCAAGACTAGGGCTTTAGTCTTTAGCATTGAGCACACAGCTCTGCGTATGTCCATGGGCACCACAAGGACACAAAGTCAGTTTTGAGTTCAGGCTCAGCCCCAGAGCTGTGAGGCTCTTGGAAGCTATGCAGTCTCCATGAGATTCGGAAGAAGACTAGATGTGAAGTTTCAAGTTCTGCATCTGGTACTTAGTGAGCATTCAATAGGTGTCCATCCCTTCCCTCTGCACTGTTGGTGGAGATTCTGGGCCTGCTTCATGCACCTGGAGGAGATGACTTGGAACAGCAAGAAAAAGTAATGGTAGTAATCATAATGGAGTGGTTTATACAGAGGACTCCTCTGTTACCAGAAAGGTCTGCACATCTTCCTGATTCAGTGTTGTGTCAACCCTTCCAAAGAAGCCTGAGAAGAGGAACCAGGGACAGAAGGAGACTTTGGGGGGTTTTCCAGCCACATAAGTTGGGTTTTGCACAATGAAGGCCATCGTGCTGGCTGGGCATCCCCAGGGTGTGTTTATTCATCTTCACTCCGATATGCAGTCTGTCTCCCGCCAGGCCCAGGCTGCTTCCTCCTCATTGTTGGCACACCCATCTCTCTACTTTGGAATGCAACCTTCTGGTAAGTCTGACTGATACTCAGCACCCTTGGGAAGCTGCAGAACCTGGGGTTTCAGGGTCATCTGGACAGTGACAGTAGCCAGATGCTGCAGAGGAGCAGGAGCCAACGGGAAAGTGGAGAGTTAAATGAAAGGGCCAGGAGCCTGATTCCTCCACTGCCACAAAACAAAAAGGAGGAGGAAGTGGCAGAAGCCCCCAGGATCTATAAAGTTATAGCAACCATCACACATGAAGCTTCTCTCCTGTGCCAGATACTGGATAAATGCTTCATATATGCAATTTTTAAAA
>NDGM011185327.1:0-14349 GCA_002564305.1 Octomys mimax
TTTGCTAAGCTTGTTCTAAGTAGGTGCTTTAGACCACTGAGCCATCTCACCAGCCCCCTTTCAATGCTTTCTAAAGGATCAGATGAGCTTTAGGGATGATAAGGGTGAATACTAATTTTGCGAATCCCCATAATGCATCTGCATTACTTTCTCAAAACTATACCCTAGCCAATATCATTACTGGTTACAGTTTTTAATATTCATATCGTCTAAGACAAAATTATTTTTACCAGGAAAAAAAAAGGTTGTGCTGGCACTTAAAATGACACGAAGAACATCCTTGAAACCATGTCAAGAGTCCTATGAAATTAAAATCTACTCCCACGGGCAATATGGGAAGCATAAAGCAATCATTTCCCTCCCCTCCCTACAAAAGAATACAATGCCCATACCGTTGGCTTTCTGCTACAAGTGCTACATGAACTACCAAATCATTCTCCAGTGGGCCCTGTAATATAAAATAAGGAAAAAAAAAACATTTTAAAAGATCTGGCCACCATCAGCTACAATGAGAATCAAGGACAATATTAAGTAAGCAGTTCATTAAAATGATGGACACTCACTGGCTCTAAGCAGCCCTCTTTCTTTCCTTGCTCGTCACTGCCTACTAATCAATTTGATGGTATAGACAGAGTAATGGAACACCAAGGAATGGAAAGTCATAAATCTCATTACTACCAGAGGAGCTAGTTGTCAGGGCTATTTTGAATGATGCGTAAGAGTAGTTTGGGACTGAAAGTCATTTTCTATCATTTAACTCTGAAAGGAAGAGGAGGAACTAAAAATAAAAGTCCATTTATATATTGCCTGTAAAAAAATGATTGTGAATTAAAACCATTCATTTGACATCTTAACCACACATTAGGTTATTCCCTTTCTTGTTAGCCAATTTTCCTTTGGCACCTTTTACCTTGAAAAAGCTTTATTTTAATATATAGTTCTTTGGTAGAAAATGAAGTATCCAGTTGACTATATAATTAACATTATGTTCATTAAACACATGCTGTTGAACTTAATAGTTTTAATCAAAGACAGTATTGAATATTTGCTATTCTTTTCTATGTGTAGAAGATTCACTATAACATATATTATACATTGTTAAAACCAATTTTAAGTCTGTGTACAATTAACAGAGAACATTAAGGAGCATCAATAAATTATAGTATTAGGGACCTTTAAAAATACTGATCAAATATAACTTCTTTATAGTAATGAATCCAGCATTCCCAATAATAAGCTGTAAAACATTTGATTTACCATCAGTTCCTCTGTGTGCATTCACTATGCCACTATAATTTATATATGATGGTCGGCAAGAAACACCAGAATACATAAATCAGCTATAAATATACAATCAAAGCTTGGTTCCCAGAATCATCATGAAAATGCCATAACAGGCAGTCTTGCATATGATTTAAATGAATATATAAGAAAAAATATATAACAACTCCAGAGAAACAGATATACATTTAAATGTTATAAATTCTGTTTTTATTTAATAATATAATTAAGTATTTCTCAAAAGGATAAGAAAAGTAATTATTCAAAATCTCATCAAGATTTCTAACAACAAAAGAAAAATTAAGCTGATGATACCTAGTGCATTATTTATTTTTTCAAAAGTAGGATTACTCTTAGAATGGGCCACTATTTACAATCTTCAAAATAATTATGGAATTTTTATAAAGCAAGTGCAAGCATATATGTACTACAATACAGATGCAATTTTAGCAAGAATAAATGAGACAGCTTACAGATCCTAATGAACAAATTGGTATTTTCTGTTTGACTCATAGGCCTGTTTAGGATAACATTGTTTCCGTTTGTCTGATGGAGTACTCAGATCTAAAGCAGCCACTACACGGTGAATCATGAGCATCGTTAGAGACTATTAGATGGCCCAATAATTCTTCAACTCTAAAAACCCAGCATCTTGGAAATTTGATTCCTAATCCATCTGCCATGGAGAGACTGAGCTTCCAGCCTGAGTGGAACTTCTCACCCCTCCCTCCTCAGAGAAGGACTCAGCATTCGCAGTTCCATCACAATCCCCTTCCTTTTAGTCCTAAGTTAGAATCATCCTTTTTTGTTTCATCATTTTCTTTAAATCACTAACACTGTTGTCCAAACCACATGAAGTCTCTGTGATAACATCCCAATGGTAGCTAATATCTTATTTTCAGAATGATATGTTTTCTAATAACACTGTAATATTTTTGGCTTTTAGGTTCAAAACTACCCTCACACATCTGTGCACACATACTCAAGCTATGTACAATATGAGAATTCTCCACTTTATATGAATTCATTCATTCACTGAACTGACCAACTGCATTTCAAGATACAAGGTTCCATGTCAGATGTTGACATTGTAAGAATATGACCCAATGGCTAGAGGACCAAAAGACAACAATGTCTACTGGAAGAGAAAGATAATGGGAAAGTTTTAAATGTGTTCATTATTCCACAAAAATGTTTTGCTGGTATTTTTTTTTCACAGACCTATTTCATTAGAAAAAAGTCTGCAGGGCATTACATAGTATGGATAAGTCATATTTTATGTAAGGAATGTTAATTTTGATGGACATTCAGATGTTTACACATTTTCAGATCTGCACAGACTATAATTGTCTTTATTTCAGAGAATGGCTGAAGACTTAAAGAACAAACTATTACTGAGCACAGTATTTGACACATAAAATACCTGATAAAGCCCACTAATTCTCACTGCTGTTGCACTTGTAGGTATATTCATAGCTATATTAGACAGCTGCTCCTATCTTCTTTGTTGAGATGTGCTGCTAAAATCAGTGTCATACAAGATGGCACTGGCTTTTACCATTCTGACATACAAACCATCCATTTTTCTATTTTTATGTGGCTGTTTTGTTCCCAATGAAGTCCACACATCCTTTAAAAGAAATTCTCAGGTGGCACAGCACTTGACTTCAAGCTGCTGTCTGAATATTGGTCTCTCCCACTGTCCAAATTCATGCATGGTATTTTGACTTTAAAGTGATGCTATTAAGAAAGGCAGTGTCTGGGGCTGGGGGGGCACTGAGTCATGGGGATGGAACCCTCATGAACAGGATAGACACTCTTAGAAAAGAGATAGATGAGCCAGGATATAGCTCAGAGGCATGAGTACCTGCCTGGCAAGCACAAGGTCTCGAGTTTGATCCCTGATGCAAAAATAAATAAATAAATAAAATAAAGCAAGAAAGCAGAAAAGCAAGCAAGCAAGAGGATGAGAAAGGCCCCTTGCTCTTTCTACCGCGTGAAGACACAATGAGAAGTCATCACCATGAGCCAGAAATAATCATAACTGAATGTACACACATTTAAATACAGGACAAAAATGTAACAAATCATATTGTTCACATGACTGAGAATCAACAACCTTCAATTAGAAATATTCTGGTTCAAAGTTCTCATTTATATAAATAAAGTTGAGTTTTATGGATTTTTTTTGCATTTTTTATTGTGGTAACAGAAACATAAATTTCACCATCTTAATAATTTTTCATGTTTTAACTTGTCCACGAGATGGGTATTACCTGTGTTAGAATTGCAACTCATCTTGCTTAAAATTTTAAACTATAGTAATTAAGACACTACATGTACATTTGTCTGGCTCTAGTTTTTAAATTACTTAAATTAGGTCAAAGGATAAGGCTGAGAGATTTGCACCTGGGAGCTACAAATAAAACAATGTAATAAAGTTTCAAAGGGTAGATAGAGACACTTCAATGTGAATAAACCTTCAGATTTGCTTCTCTTTGTTTCTTTTTAAATCAACTTTTTCAGTAGATAATTCATTCATATGGTTCAAACATTTAAAAATTATGAAAAAGTTTTCAGGGAATGTCTTTTCCACCCTATCTACTCAGGTCTTCACCATCTAACAACCAGGCAATTTATATGATTACTTATCCTTTCTCAAGTTCCCCAAAACCTATAAAAGCAAGTAAGAATACACGTTCTCACATTTCTACACAAAAGGTAGTGTACTTTTAGTACATTTTGCATTTAATAATTATACATTATGGTGTTCTTTCCATATATCCATATCCATATAGTATGCCTTCCTATTCATTCTATTTAATATTATATTTTGTAGCTATATTATACTTAATTGATTTCAGCATTTTAAATTTTAAATTTTTCAAGAAAAATGAATTTTTTTACTGAAATCTCTGGAAATGGTTATGATCACATGGTGGCACAATTAAAACTCCATTTTAATTTTACTCTTAAGAGATGAATAAATCACAACCCAAACCATCCAGAAGCATCATTACTAATGGATTATGTGAGTCAATAGAAAATTATTTTCAGAAAGGTTGGAAGACTGGAGTTTTGGAAGTGGGGCAGTGGAAAGAGTATGAATGTACAGTTGTTCACCACCAACTTATTCGTGGAAATAATGTAAGAGCTTGTTTGTAAGATTTTATCTCATTATCTTACTGACTGTATTGGTTTTGTAGTTTGCTTTAGAATGTTCAGAATGTTAACACATCTTGAGAGTCTGCTATTTTCCATGTGTTACTCAAGTACATTGTATACTCTGGTAAGTCATCTCATTAAAAATTTCAGGAAAGTAACATAGAGGTAAATTTGCCCAAGGTCACATATCATAGGTGATAGAACTTAACCTGACTATTGATATATCCAGGTAAAATTTGTAAAACATATGTCATAGTATGTATTTCACATAATATGTGCTGTCACTAATGTGGCTTGTATTATGATTCTCCACAGAAACAGAACTGATGAGAATATATATATATATATATATATATATATATATATATATAGTCTCTCTGCCTGGCTCTGTGTCTCTGTCTGTCTTTCTCTCAATGGCAGTTTAAGTATAGGGCATAGAGACTAGGGAAGGAGATTACAGCAGTTGATAGTGAACTTTTACAATTTTCAAAGATACTAACACAGTCCACTGTGGCACACATGCTGTGTGCCATGGGTATGTCACCACTGGATTATGGGAATTCGCTCATCATGGAGTCTGGCAAGTTCAAAGATCTGCAGGGTTACATGGCAAGGTGGACTCATGAGAGCCAATGTGTAGTACTAGTTTGAGTCTGAAGGCTTGATAGCTCTAGCTCAAAGTCTACAGACCTAAGATCCAGGGACAGCTGATGTTTCAGTTCAAGTTCAAAGAGAAGAAAAAAACAAATGTCCATTTTGAAGGCATGGGAGAATCTTTCTCCTACTCTGGAAAAGGTCGGTCTTCTTTTTCTATCTAGGCCTTCAACTGATTAAACAAGGTCCATCCACATTAGGGAAAGCAATATGCTTTACTCAGTATATTGATTTAAATGTTAATCTCATCCAGAAACAACCACATAAAAATATCCATATAATGTCTGGCCAACCTCTAGGCAGCCTCTGAACCACTCAAGTTGATATATAAAATTAGTTATCACATGGTTATATGAACATCTTATAATAGGTCAGGAGTGAGAATAGTCCAAGGTTCCAACAGTCAATTCCTCATGCACTTGAGAACAGGGTTTAACACAATTCAAATTCAATTGCTGGTTAAAAAATACCCATTTTCTTTTCTGCTTTTTGATAAAATTTAGTTTTTAGCAATAAAATTAAAAAATTACTACCTCTTCTAATAGTAATGGAAAGCTTCTAATTCTTATTTTTACAACTAACTGAGCCCTTGTCAAATTGGTTTTATTTTTCATATGCTTTATGTTATGTAAAATAATCTACTATGGCTGGCTTAAATAGGACTTTTATTGAAAGAAAGTCATATGAGTAGGGAGAGAGAAAAACAAAAAGAAGGCAACAAAACAAATGGGTCACACAAAACTTAAGGCTGGTCTTGCCCAAGAGCAGTGCATTGGAGCCCTTCTAGGCCTCTGCTTCAAGGCCTTAACCAGTACTCACATCTGCTCATTAGCCCTCATGAATAGGTCCTGCCAACATTCAGCACATTTTCATTATAAGTTTTTTTTGGTTGTTGTTTTCAGCAAAACATCATTAGCGGAAGAAGCCAGACAGATGCTTTCTATATCTCAATTCAAACTGGAGACACTGCACCCACAGTATTTCCTTTTTATTTTTTAAAGAGAATTAAAAAAAAACCAACAATTAGAAATATTATAGAACCTTACTAAAGAAAATAATACGAATTCAGCAATGGTAGTTATATTGCATAGTGTCTTCAAATTAGTTATTTAGATTACCAGATATAAGCCTGCAAAATTGGCAATAAAAAAGCTATAAGAAATTAAAAATGAGAAAAAATTTAAGCATTAACTGCTCCTTTCAATAGACCAGCAAAAATCAGCAGTATAATTATCCAAGCTATTTATACATAAATATCTTTTTCCTTCCTGCTTTTGTTCTTTTATTCATCCAGTTTTTCCTTCCCTTCAAACAGATTCTTTCCCTTTCACAGTATCTACTGTACCTTTCAGATTTTATTTAGTTTTTCAGGTTCTCACACTAGCAAGACAATATGATGTTTGCATATGTGGGCATGATTTACCTCACTCATGAGTATCGTCACTAGTTGTATCCATTTAGCTATAAAAACCTCGAATTTATCTTTTTCGTAACTGAGTAATACTCCATTGTATAAAAATACCACATCTTTTTTTATCCATTCATCAGTTGATGGGCATTTGGGTTGTTTCCAAGATTTAGCTATGACTAGTTGCACTGCTATAAATATGAGTATATGTATATTTCTGTGGTATGATGTTTTCAGTTCTTCTGGAAAAATATCCAGGAAGGGAAGAACTGGGTTAAATGAGATCTCCAATCCTAGCTTTTTGAGGAATCTCCACACTGATTTCCATAGTGGCTGTACCAGTTTGCACTCCCACCAACACTGGAAAAAGGTTCCTTTTGCCCCACAGCCTCTCTAGCATTTTTTATTGGTTGACTTTTGATGATAGCCATTTTTCCTAGGGTGAGATGGAATCTCAGCATTGTTTAATTTGCATTTTTTTGAATAACCAATGATGTTTAACATTCTTTTCATTTATTTATTTGCCATTTGTATTTCTTCATCTGAAGAGTGTATATTCCTTGCAGATGACCATCTTTTGATTAGGTCTTTGAACTTTGGGGGCCTATTTTTTAAAAATTCTTCAGTATTTCTCCTACAGAAGCTACATTATGCAATTTGAATACAAGTTTGTACTGACTGAGATGCAGTGGCTCTTGTTCTGACATTTCCAACCAAGTCAAAGTAGCAACAGACAAAAAAATAATAGGAAAACAGAAGAAAGTTAAGTAGAAATATCAGAGGAATACAACATCAAGCATGGTTAAGAAGCTAAAATTTGCTCAGCTGTAGATATGGAAAGGGATAAAATGACCCTTTAAGATCTGTAAATTTATATACAGGGCTAGAGATTATGTAGGCTTCCTATTTAAGAAGAAAACAAGGGACCAGGGAGATGGCTCAGTGGAATAAGCACTTGCTTGGCAAGTGCAGGGGCCTGAGTTCAATCCCTGGTTCCGCAAAAAAAAAAAAAAAAAGAAGAAGAAAACAAATAAATTTCTAAAAAGTACTCCTAGACCTTCATATATAATTACAAAAGGCCCAATGAACACATCAGGCAATGTTTTTTTGACAGCAGTTCTTTCAATAACTTCAATTATTTTAGAAGAGAATACTAAATGCTTAGACAAAAGAAACTGATTTATTACTATTTTTACCCCTTCTAAGCACTGGCTATAACCAATGATTCTGTATGTTTAAAGAAATGACAATGCTAAATTGTTATTGGTTGACTTTAACAATGTCCCAGAAACAATGATAGAATGACTATAGGGACCTAATTGGAAGAACAATGATCCATGGTATTCACACACTTGTAATCATAAACCAAGAATATGAACAAATAAACATACAGAAACAATAGAAAAGATCAACTTTAGGAAATATCAATAAAAGGGAGGAAAGTAGAGGAGTGCAATTTCAGAAAATCTGGTCATTTCACTTTCAGGATTTCTGAGTCATGGGAAAGACCCCAGGTAGTAGGTTTCAACAAAAGAAAGACCTTTATCATGGCCTCCATGGGGCTGTAATTCCTGTCTTGCTCTGGGGAACCTGAACCACTGTGGTACATGATGACTGTACCATGGGTGGCTTTTTTTTTTGGGGGGGGTACTAATTTTATTAGTAAAAAGACTGATACAAGTGATTAGTTCTGTGTGTACCACCAGTGGCACAAGCTGTATGATGGGACAGTCATGCAGGTACCACCAGTGGTTCAAGCCAATGGAATGTGTTAATAATGAACAAAAGGAAACCAGGCTTTATAATCATGGGGGAACAAAAAGGAAAAAAACCATCAACTTAACTCTTGGTTTTTCTCTGTTAGATGCTATGCCTGGCTCAGCTATCTGGTGTCTGAGTCAAAAATGTCAGAGACAGAAGAAGCCATTTCTGGGTAATGATGACTAATGGAACATGCAAGGGGGATTATAAGACAGACTGGCTGACAGAACTCCCCTTCAGGTGGAGTAGCATATTATATTATTTTATTAGCTGAAACTACCTAAGATTTTGTCTGAAAAATGAGTGTCCTTGATAAAAATCAGTAATCCATTTGGTGGAGAAGGCACTTTGGCTTAGAAAAATGTCCTGAGTCCCATAGTAAGTAGATGGCAGTGGCATAGCTAGAGTTCATGCCACTCACAGTGGTTTTTCAATGCAGCAGTGAAGACACATGCGAGGAATCCATGCAATAGAATTCGTGAGGTGTCATGCAGCTAGAGACACCAATGCATTCAGATGCCCTTAGAAAGCCTTAATTAGTATCAAGTATAGTTGAGAAGAACCATAAATTATTACCCTATAATTTTTCTTTTGGCCAATAATACTACCCCCCAACATGTACCCCCCTGAGGCAAAAATTCTTCCCCACTAGCTATACTAGTGATTAACAGTAGACCCAGAAGGAGAATCCAGGACTGTGGACTGACTTCATCTAGCATTCTCTTCACTAAATCACACTGTTTTATATCACTGATCACACAATTAACTTTCCATCTCATTAGAGAATTGCCAAGTAGACCTTTCCAGTTATAAGTGAGGATGAATACAAAGGCCATAGGTGCTTTTCATTGCAGTGCTGATGCCTCCTAAGAGTAGGCCAAACTGGGGAAGGGTAGAAAATTGTTTTATTTTCTCTTTAGGAAAGAGACACTTCTCCTAAAGACAAAAAGACAGCAGTGGAAAGACAGTGCACAGGCCAACTTGTAATAAGATCTGTAGCCACTAGGTTAGATACCTGGTAGGCTTTAGACTACAACAAACTTTCAGCTATATAAAGCCATGTCCATAGGGTCAACTGTTTCTAGTATGCATCTTCTCTGGGCTGTAACTGTAAGGAAGACACTTGATCACCACCCTTAGCACGTGAACCTATGGACTTTCTGTATTAATGAGATCACCACTCAACAGTCTTATATACCAGAAATGTTTCTGTCTTTGAGAGTTTGTTTATATGTTCATGAACCCAGATATCATGGTAAGTACTAGGGGTGCCAGAACAATACCTGAAACCTTACATTTATTCTGTAAGAATGTATCATATAAGAAAGAAGACTATTTATCCAGTTCAAAGGATACTAAAATGAGGTGTTTAATGAGTATTTTGGTGCAAGTAATTTAGCCTTGGGGAACTGAGGAAGACATTATGGGAAAGGTTCTTAACAGGAAAAAAAAAAAAGATTGCAAAAACCATGCTTAGGGGAAAATCCTTCAGATAAAGGACTTCTATCTAGGACATATAAAGAATTAAAAATATCAGCCCCCCCCCATGCCAAATTCAAAGACCCAATCCAAAAATGGACATCTGAGATGACTATACACTTCACAAATGAAGAAATACAAATGGCAAATAAATATATGAAAAATGTTTAACATCATTGGTTATTTGAAAAGTGCAAATTAAAACAATGCTGAGATTCTATCTTCTACCAGAAAGAACGGCTATCATCAAAAGTCAACCAATAACAAGCCCTAGAGAGGCTGCGAGGATAAAGAAACCCTTCTCCAGTGTTGGTGAGAGTGGAATGGTACAACCACTACAGAAATCAGTGTAGCAATTTCTCAAAAAGCTGGGATTGGAGGTCCCATTCAACCCAGCTATTTCCCTCCTACGCATTTTTCCAAAAGAACTGAAAACACTGTACCACAATAATATATGTACACCCATATTTATAGCAGCACAATTTGTTATTTCTAAATCTTGGAAACAACTCAAATGCCCATTAACTAAGGAATGATTAAAAAAGATGTGGTATTTTTATATAGTGGAGTATTATTCAGCTATTAAAAAAGTAAAAAGCTGACTAACATGAAAAGATAATATTTCAACTGAAGTATTTCAAAATATATATTTTTCACAATTTTGTAAAAGAAAAAAGGGAATTTATTACAGAAGCACTAAAATGTGTGAAATGAAAAAAAAAAGAAGATAAATTTGAGGCTTTTATAGATAAATGGATAGAACTAGATACTGTTTTGGTAGGTAAAATAAATCTGCTCCACACGTGCAAACATTGTCTCACTAGTATGAGAACCTGGAAAAATAAATAAAATCTGAAAGGTACATTAGATATTGTAAAAGGGGAAGAAATATGTCTGAAGGAAAGGAAAAACTGGTATGAAGAAAAGGACAAAAGAAAGAAGGAAAGGAAAAAGATATCTTCATATATATACATATGGATAAATCTATCTATATATATTAATATATAGATATATATGCAGGATAGTTTGGATAACTGCTGATCTGTGTTGGTGTATTGAAAGGAGCACTTAATGCTTTTTTCTTTTTAATTTTTCTTGTAAAATTTTAAAACCAATTTTGCAGGTTTATATCTTGTAACCGTAACTTGAAGATAATATTATGCAGTACAACAATCATTGTCAAATTCCTATTATTTTGTTTAATTAAATTTCTATCATTTCTTTCTTTTTTTACCACTGTGTACTCTTTAAACAATAAAAAAAGTTAGGGCTGGCAAGATAGCTCAGCAGACTAAGTGCTTGCTTAGGTAAGCGCAGGGGCCAGGGCTTGATCTCTGGCAAGGCATATGCGCCAGCCCTGCCCCCAGGGCAAACTGAGAAGGTAATGGAGTCCGGGAATGTGGCGCAAACTTGTAATCCCAGCACCAGGCAGGCAGAAAGGAGGAGGATCACTATGAGTTGGAGCTGCATAGTGAGACTTGGTACAAAAAAAAAAAGTTGTGGGCCTTTAGGTTATTAGGTTCCATGCTATATGTCTGCTTATTCTGCTTGATTAGGGAGCTTGAGCCGTTCTGCATGGCCATCCACTGCAGGTGGGCAGACATGGTGGGGACTCCTCCCTCTGAGGCAGGCTGGAAACCGAAGGCCCGCAGCTTTTTTCACTACAATGGGTTGATTCACCACAAGACCGTGGGCGTGGAGCCGCGGCTGATGGCAAGGGGGTCGTGGTGGTCCTGAAACGGAGATCCGGGCAGCGGAAGCTAACCACCTCCTATGTGCACATTATCAACAAGAACACACGCTCCACCTTCAGCAGTATCCACCGCGTGATCCAAAAAAACATGTACCACCTGGACCTGCCCATGGCTGCCATCGGGGGAGCCCGTGCCACCCTGTAGCCAGAAGCCAAGGGCCTGAGCCACCCCCAGCAATAAAGAGCTTTGCTGTGGGGAAAAAAAAAAAAAAAAAATTAAAAGTGAGATCTAGGTGGATATGAATTGTTGTACTTTAGTGGGAAGATTCATGGATTTGGAGTCAGGTGACCTGGATTATAATAACAACAGCACTTCTTGGTTTTTCAGTGGCCCAGTGCAAGATACTTAATCTTAAGCAATTATGTCTAATAGAAATAAAACAAGACAAAATTTCATTTAAAATTTTCTAGGTAGAGAAGCAGAAAGAAACAGGTAAACTTATTTATTTATTTTTAAAATTTTATATATATATATATATATATATATTTTTTTTTTTTTTTTTTTTTTTTTTTTTTNTTGAGGGTACCAGGGAATTGAACTTAGGACTTTGTGTTTGTTAGGCAAGCACTTATTCCACTGAGCTATCTTCACGGCCCCAGGTGAATTTAATCTTAATGATATTTTTGTTTAATTCAATATATGTGACATCATTTTAACATGTAATAAATATAAAATTACAAATAAAATACTGCACACTAAAGAAAGTGGTTAAAGGGTTAAAATGTATCAGTAATGAAATTATTCAGTTAGTGGTTAATAATTTACTATGTGTCAAGTAGACAATAAGACAAAATCCTTCTCTAATGAGACAATTTATTTGGAGGGATACATAACAACAGTAAGTGTGATGGTTAATCTTGGTTGTCAACTTGAGGGATTGAGAGATTAGTAAAGCACACTTCAGCGTGTGTGAGGGTGAGCCAAGCGGGTGTAACAGGGATTGTATCTGGTTTCTGGTTACTTACTCTAGGTCTTTCCCTATTCTGTGCTTCTGGACCTTGAAGTCAGCAGCTTTGCTCTAATACATGATTCTGCCATGATATGCTACCTTACCTTATACCTGTAGCTATGGAACTAGCTGACCATGAACTGGATCCCCTGAAACCATAAGCCAGATACACCATTTCCTCTTATATTTGTGTATGTTAAGCATTTTGTTCCAGCAAAAGGAAAGCTGCCTAATACAAACACACATATAGTATTTATTATGAGTTATGGCCTGCCTCAGTTAAACATATATATTAACTCATATGTTCTATGCTTTTATAGAGTTTAAAGGAATAGTATCCAATAATGTGGAATGCCTTTAAGGTTAAATAGACTACACTTTGAAAAGAGTTCATTGGATTTATCAGTTAGGAGGTCATTAACAACCTTTTTCATAAGGTTTGTACCAAGTGGTGGTATAAGCAGTTAGAGTGTGCATTATAAGAAATGACTAAAAGGAAATGGAAAAGATAGATGTTCGTGAAGGAAAGAAGTGAGAGGCCTTTGAGGAGAAAAAGAACTCAGGTAAGAGTTTGTTTGTTTTTTTAAGGAATATCTGGTAATATGGGTTTTTCTCAACTTTCTGATATTCAGGTCCTTTGAGATCCTTTAAAGAAAGGATTTCAAGATGCAGGAACATAAAATATGCTGATCACGACTCATGTAGCTTAGTTGCAACAAAAGGATGATGTGAACACAGAAAACAGACATAATTAGAGGCAAGAATCTTGGTGGACTTAAATCCATCAGTAAAATTTTAGATCATTTCTGATTTAAGTACAAGGAAGGGCTCATGCAGGGCTACACAGAAGTATTCATTTCTCTTTGCCACATTTAACTAATATTCTTGGGCTGACTTCATGATTTCTTCAGTCTCTGATTAATGACATGGTTAGAAGAATCATAATTAGTGTCCAGCTATCTAACACATCATGTCACTGTGATCCTTTCTATTCATCATCTTAAATAATCTGATTTTATACATTGCAGGCGTCTATGATGGAAAATGTTTCTAAGAAGATTGGTGATACAATATTTTGTCTCTGTCTCTGTGTATGTGTGTGTGTGTGTGTGTCTCACACACACAGACAATAAAGATTGAATATTTGCCAAAATGTATGAAGATTCATGATCTTTATGAAATTTATTCATGAGATTGTTATATAAATTACATGAATATGTGACTTTCTATTTTCTACAATGATTTTCAAAAAGTATATTTCTTAGGCATTATATTCCAATATTTCTAATTTAATATCATTCTTATGAAGTATAGATACAACAGAATAATATACTTTAAACAAGGGCTACAAATAAATAACCTGTATTTATACCAAAGCAAAACTGTCGATGGATAGAGCTAATATTTCAACGAAGCTAAATTCCAGATTAAAAATAACTTGCCAAAAATAAATAAATAAATAAATAAAAAATAATAAAATAAAATAAAAATAAAACAGGGGGCCAGGGAGATGGCTCAGTGGAATAAGCTCTTCCTTGGCAAGTGCAAGGACATGAGTTCAATGCCCGGTTCCACCAAAAATAAATAAATAAATAAATAAATAAATAAATAAAATAACTTGCCAAGTTAAAACAAGGGCTAACATGTAAAAGGGGTAGCTTAATTAGACACATAGAAAGGAAAGAAATTCAATAGGTTGAATATTGAACATTTAATTTTTCCAAAGTTGAATATAATTTAACATATGTAAACAAATAGATTTATACTTAATGAAGCTAGTACTTCCTTCATATCTTCATAATTATTCATAAATTCAAATCATACCTTGACATTTATAAAACAGGACAAGTAAAATTTTTAATCCACAGAATTTATAAAAGGTTATATAAGAAATATCA
>NDGM011185333.1:0-10411 GCA_002564305.1 Octomys mimax
CTCGCCCCCTGGTGGGCTGAGCTGGCCACACACACACAATAAATAAATAAATAAATATCTTTAAAAAAAAAAAAAGAAAATAGATTTAAAATAAAATAAAATAAAATAAAACAGAACCTGGATCAGAAAGGCTAAACTATATAAGGGAAATTCTACAGCACCACAAAGAACCTTAAAAATTCTGAAAAATCATTAAATATTCATAAAGACATACAAATGGCAAACAAGCACATGAACAGATAGTTATCATGTCACTAGGCAACTGCACACTTAAAAGAAGTATGATATCGCTAAATGATACCATCATTTTAGAATGGTGAACATCAAACATTGACAATACAAGTTCTGGTGAGGATACAGAGTAATAGCTACTTTCATTCATTCTTGTTGAGAATGAGAAATGGCATATCCACTTTGGAAGACAGTTGACAGTTAAGAAAATCTGAACACAACTGCTATACTTCGTAATCTCAATGTCGCCCAGAGGACCATGTGTTGAGCACCTGTTCTCCAAGGAGGCACTCTTGGGAGTTACTGTCCATCTTAAGTGGTAGGGGCTATTTGGGGTGCCATCAAAGCTGATGATTGGACCCCAGGCTCCTAAGTTCTAATTTTTAGCTCAAAGTGTTCTATTAATGTGTTCTCAGCATAATGTGCTGCCACTGCTAGAGGTCCAAACAAAGGGGACTGCTTGATCATGGACTGGAATCTCCAGAACCATTAGCCAAAATAAACTGTCTCAGACATTTTGTAATAGTTATGGAAAACATATATGATAATCTTAACATACAATGTAACAATCCTGCAACAAGGTATTTATCTAAATGCATGGAGAACTTATGTCCACACAAAAAGCCACATATATGATGACTGGAGCTTTACTCATAACTGTAAAAACCTGGATGCAATTAAGATGGCCTTCAATAGGTGAATGGATAAATTCTGGCACGTCCAGACAACAGAATATTTATTATTCAATGATTTGAGAGAGAGAGAGACAGACAGACAGACAGAGACAGAGTGAGCGTGAGTGAGCACACTATCAAGGCATGAATAGACACTGAACTCTTAAGTGCTGATTGTTAGGTGAAGGAAGATAACTGGCAACAACTATACACTGTCTAACTACGTAACATTCTAGAAAAGGCAAAACTATGAACATAGTAAAAAGATCAGTAGCTGCTAAAAGTTTGGGGAAGAGGGAGGGAAGGGTAAGTAAGTGCTCGGGAATTTGGGGGATAGTGATACTATTCTGTATGACACTCTGTAATAGATATATTTTATTATACATTTACCAGAAATCACAGAATACCCAATACAGAGTGAACCCTATATAAGCCATGGATTTTAGTTAATAAGAATGCATCAACTATAATGAATGCACCACATTATAAAACACTCATAACAACATGTACATAGTGGTTATGCACAGGTACCAGTTCTGTCCTCTAAACTATTAAGAACACCCACACTTTATTTCAAATCAGCGTCCTTCAGACGTCTGAAAGCAACTAGACCCCAGCTTCCTTTCATTAGTATAGAAAGGCACTTGGCTTGCTGAGATTTTCAATCCTCCCTATGCAAAAACACAGACCAAATCTTGTTCTTGGTTTCCTCGATGGTTTTTTTGTTTTGTTTTTAATCAGTAAAGGTTCTGAAGTGACTTTGGATGAAAGTTCAGCTATGAAAGACTAAGGAAGATGCACTGACATCCATGGAAGGCTTTCCCTTTGCTGTTTTGAAGGACTTGTATCTTTGCAGGAAAGAGCTAAGGATGGAACAAAAAGGCAAACGGATACTTAACCCACCACTAAAAGTTGGCCTAGATAATGATGCAGCTACCACCGTGTTTTCATTTTCTGTTTCTATTCACTTGTGAAACTCAACCAACCATTCTCAGGACCATCCAGCTGAGATACTGTATCTAGCTTTCTTGTTGTTATAGAAACAAAGAAATAGTAGCTTGGTAAGACTTTTTCTGGTAAGAACAAAAAAAAAAAAAAAAAAAAAATCCCTGTAATCCAATAAATATTTGCAAGCATAGTTATCTTCACTCCCAACATGAGTAGCAAGTGTAGGAACTGAGTTTTAGAAATCTCTCACCTGAGTACTCAGAATAAAAGAAATAATCTCAGAATAAAATAAAAGAATAACGTGAATATTAGACTAACTGAAAACCAATTTCTCTGCCAGGTTAGTCACTAGTGCTGTGCAGATGTGCCAAGAGAAGACTACATATTTTATTGACTTTGGTCCCTCCAAAGCCTGGCACCTAATGGAGGTGCTGAATATTTACTGGATGGGACCACAGAAATAGTGGAAACATTTTTTCATTCATTCTCTATACTTTGTTCGTAAGTAGAAGTTACTCTGAGGAAACAACTGTGGATGTCTCAGTGGCACAACTGGCCTGAGGAGTCTTTGACCACAGTGCAGGCAGGACTGTGGAAAAGCTGCCTGAGACCAGTTGACATCTCAGAAGGAAGCAGACTTCTGGGATCAATCTTTAGACACAAAGCCATCTTTGGTGAGTATGCATATGACACACCCAACTTCAGCTATAAAAATCCCTGGTGGGTATTTCTTCAATAGCCCAGCAGAGATGTATCACAGCTAAGTGGTCTCTGACGCTGCCATCAGCTAACTCCTTTCATCCGCCTCAACCACTATCAACACCTGCCATTTGGATTTTGGCCTCCCACTGTAGTGGACAGCTGTGTCAATTGTCATTCGACAGCAGTGCTTCCTGACTTTTAAATCTCTGATCATCCACAATAAAACAACGAAAAGATTCTGGGGAAGCATGTGTATCTTCTAACTTTGTTATTATCCAATTAAGAAGAAATTTTATTTATATGAAATAAACTTGATATACAAACTGTGTATACTACACATACCTATACAATAAGAATTTCTTTTTTTTTGTTGGGGGGGAAGGGTCTACAGGGTGCTCAGGGTCTCACTACTACATTGGACTCGTAGTGATCTGCCTGTTTACAGCCTCCCAAGCGCTGGGATTATAGGCGCACACCACCAGCCCAGTCACAATTGCCATCTCAGTGCACCCTGGTGGCGGGGCCTACACAGCAGGCCTGGGGTCTGGGGATCGGACCCCCACCCCCCGCGCCTGCTTGTAAGTGCTTTAACCCACTGAGCTATTTGGCCAGCCCTACAATAAGTATTTCTAGTCCACAGCTTTTGCAAATACCTAAATGCAAATGGCTATGAAAAGATACATGGGGTAGAATGTGTCATACCCTGACACAGTGATGTCCTCAACTGTGACTGCTGTGTGAGGCACATGTCCCAAGAAGTTAGCAGAGCCCTTCAGAGCACTGCTCCTGCTCCCTTCCCGCAGCACGGGAATGCATCTCTTGGCAGGGCTGGAGATGATGACAGAGTCAGCAAACACTTTCTTCAGTTATGAGTCAACAGGGACTCTGGTGCATCACCAAACTGCTGCTGCTTTTGTTTTTCTTACATCACTTTCGCAGCCGCTATTTTTTTTTTTAAAAGAATACAAAATCATAATAGAAAAAATCAGCTTTAGAAATTGTAGTGAATTTCTAACTGGTGGTCAGCTTGTTACACCCAGATGAATTAAACTAGCGTGGTGCTGAGTGTGCAAGGCCCACCTGAGGGTTGTTGCCAGCAGCAAAAGGCAGCACAGGAGAAGCTGCCAAAACGCTGTTATGGATGGTATTTGGAGAAGCTGTTGGAAGCTGCTAGTTCTCTTGGGCTGTTTTGCTGGAGGACCTTGCCATTACTGGCTTTCCCAATGAACTGGAAAAGCTCTGATCCATATCTTGAGCATCACTTCCTGGCCCCAGAGGGGAAGATGGTGCACTGTTCAGCCTCAAGAAGCTTGCTGCATTGGCTTTCCTGATGGGAACTCAGATTTCCCCATCGCTGGAGGAGCTTAGGATCTCACTGTGGCTAAGGATGGCTGTGGTACTTTTAGGGGAGCTCTGGTATCTGGAGCGTTGCTTCCTAGCTCCAGTGCAGATCCCTCAGCCTGCTAGCACAGATCCTTTGTCCCACTGGCATAGACTTCCTAGCTTCCACCACTGACCTGTGGGCCTTTCCAGCACAGATCCATGAAGCAGGCCTGCATGAGACATTGTTGTGGGCTCCAGGCCTCCAGTTGGACTGGTGGGAAGCACTGTTATGAGCTCTAGGTTTTCAGCTGGACTCATGCAGGATATCAGGATCCAGTCTCTTAGTTGGAGTCTCTTAGTTTTTACTGTGGATAGATTTCCTGCACTTGTATATAATTCTTGGGTGATTCCTTATAAACTAATATAATAAAACATGTCCTGTACTATATTGTTCGCCTTGCAAAAACCCCAAACCATGACAGAAATGATACAAAATTTCACTAAACAAAGTAATAGGAATTCAACAATATATTGTTGAATTAATGATGTTATCTTCAAATTAGTTGTTTAGGTTATCTGATATAAACATGCAAAATTGGTTTAAAGAAAACAACAACAACAACAAAAAAGAAATATATAAGAAATTCAAAAGAAAAAAAATAAGAATATGGCAATCGCTCTTTAACATACACCACCACTTCCATCCGTCAATGCAACTTTGGGAAGAGAAACTCTAGCTCAAGGATGAGAAAAGAAGAAACAAATAGATGTACACAGACAAAGGATATGTAGACATGCATATACATGAACACACACACAAACATATACGAAGACTTCACATGAATGGGGAAGTACTAGGAGGTATTGAGTTTCACATTGATCTTCATGTAAATCTCACTCAAAGCACTGCTATTCAGCCAAGCTGGGAATATGTGGTGAACCAGCAACAATGTTTCATTTGTTTTTCTTCCATTTATTGGAGCCAGAAACCTCTTATCTCCTCAGTCCCATAAACAACTACAAATCCTATGGGATTTCCTTCATATTTCCTTCCTTCCTTCACGGATAACTGAGTGAAGGTTTTCTTCTATAGTTAAACATACAACAGTAAGAAAAACTGATGTGATTCCTGGTCTCAGGACACACTTGCTCTAGTGTGAGATGTATTTTAAGAGGCAATTTCAAGACATCAAGGTGAGTACACTGATGAGACTAGTTTAGGGTGCTATGAGTTCAAAGAAGGAAGGACCCCCTAACTGACAGAGTGGAAAGAATTTTCTGGGCAGGGGTAGGTAATACTGAGTTGATTCATCTACATAGCTTAGGGCTAGGATCTTTTTTCTTGCCTGGACAACTGACTTGACATAGCTCAGCGGCATAAGCACCTGCATGACTTATTTTTTAAATTAGCCTTTTGCCTTTACATTTACCTTTAGTAGAAACTCTTATCCTCAAAATAAAAAGCAAACTTCACAGACTGGGGCTCTCTGTGATTTAGATCCTGGTTCACCTACCACCAGGCCTTCTCACACTTTTACACTGAAGACAGACACAGCTCCCCTCTTTCCTCCATTATGCTACACTCACACCATCTGCCTGGGAGACTGTTTCCCTCATTTTTCAAAGCTAGATCAAGCTTTCTGGAAAGCCTTCTTTGACTCTCTACACTGGCATAGGCATCTGTTACTGTGCACTTATCAGTAATTACAGACACCATTCCCACCTGATAATAAATATGTGCTATTTAGTTTGGGCTTCAACTTGGGTGGTCAGAGGCCCTAATTAAGAATCCCTGGGCTGGCGAGATAGCTCAGCAGACTAAGTGCCTAATTAGGGAAGCACAGGGACTGGGGTTTGATCCCTGGCACCACATGCGGTGCTGGCCCCACCCCCAGGCGTGCTGAGCTGGCCCCCAGGCTAGGTGTGGTGGTGCACCCCTGTAATCCCAGCACTGGGGAGGCTAAAAACAGGAGAATTGCTACAAGTCTGAGCTGCATAGTGAGACCCTGTACAAAATACATATTCCTTATTTCAGGGTCGGTCAGCTAATATGGCGTCCCTGAGAAAGCTACTAAAAGCCCTACAGCTCTTCATTTGTTGACCAATACTTAAGACTTTACAAATCAACTAAAAAAAAATCAAACAAACAATTCCTTTCATTTATTCAGTTAGTGGCTTGTTAATCAGTAAATACTAGAAATGAATTATCATTGATTAAAAGATATCCACAATATGTAGATTAAATAAAATACTTTAGATAGTCCTGACTCTTGCACAGAAAAGGCTTAAGATTTTTTCACTTGTCACTCTGGCACTCAGGAGTGCCAGCTGGGGCCACCAACCCCAACATGCGCTCCTGCTATTATGTGCTATTCTCGACAGAAGCCAGACCGCTGGGGCCGGCAGATCTTGAACTTGCAACTCCAAAACCACAAACTAAAAACAAAGCTTCTCCTCTTAAGTAGGTGATGGTTGGCACACATTGAAGTAACTCAAAGCTGAGGAATGCGGGCTCGCTCGAGCTCCTCACACTGGAGTGTGCTGGTGCTGAGTGGCAGTAATCATGGCCTCAGACTTGTCTGTCCTCACTGCTTGACAGGGATGCAAGAGATTTTCATGTACAGTATGTATTAGGGCTGTTCAGACAACATATTTTGTTTTTATTCTTTGCTTTTGAAAAAGTCTCAGGGGATTCTACAGACAGAGAAAAGGGACCTGTTTTGCTATACAGCTTTGAACCAGAAACCTGCTGTTAGTCAACAGAGCCAGTGAGTTGTTATTTTTGTTCTACAATCCTTTGCTGACACGGATGGTGGTTGAAATTGGTTTTTGTTTTCTTTTTTTTTTTTAAAGGCAAAGGAAGGAAATGTTTCACCTATCAGCGAATGAAAGATGATAAGAGAAAAAACAGCAGAAATATCAGTGTGTTTATGTGCTTCAGTGTGTTTATGTGCACTGCAGCTAAGGGGAAAGGACTTCGGTGATTCTCCCGATGTCATCTGAGTGCTGCTCAGGTGAAGGATTCTTGGCCCGTCTGCACCACAGTGTCTACAGGCAGGCTGGGCCTGAAACAGCCAGATGACAGGGCTGGTCTGTGGGTACGTACTGAGCACCTCTGTATGGCATATGCCGCAGTGTTTGTATCTCTGGCCAAGTGTTTTAGACATAGCTATCAAGAGGGAAAGCACACTATTATTAAAAAATATGCCATAATTTTCCCTCAGAATACCTCCGACACTGTAACTGGTATAGAGGATGGGAATTCTAGAAACTGACAGTCTTCAGTTGCCAGGAGACAGAGCTGGGCCCCAAGCCCCACTTAGCTTCTCTGGAACAGCCAAATAGTCCTGGCAACATGTCATTAAAGGATCCAATCAGAAGAAACTTCTGACAGCATTACCATGATTAAATACCACTGCAATTTCAAGAAGATTGTTCAAGCTACGAGAATAAACACACAAACACACAGAAGGAGGAATTAAAAAAAAACCATGAAAACTCACCTTCTTAGCAGTAGGATCTCCTTTGGACTGATGGTATGATGGAGACACTTTTATCTGAAGAAAAAGGGCAAACATTTCAATATTTATTTAGTTATAGCTTAGGTTTATTTGATCCACATTCAGTCAATCGAACTAGGCTTGGGTTGTAGCTCACTGGTAAAGTGCTTGGTGAGGTTGTGTGAGGCCTTGTGCTTGACTCCCAGCACTCCAAAGGAGAAAAAAAGAAGCCAAATCAAACAAAAAACAAATCCAGAATCCACTATATTGGTATAACAGAGATAAAACATTTCCAGAGGAAAAGTGAGTAGATTTTATATTAAGTTCCCTCACAGTTCTTCTACAGATTAAAAAGTCAGTAGTTATCCAAGATAAAAACATGATTAGAGTACGAAAAATGGAAGAGATGGTCCAGGATGGTTTCACTTAAATGGCATGGAACTGAACAGATATAAAACCTTGGTGGTACTGTAAACAAACAAGACAATAAGGAAGTAATGGGCACTATTTTTGCAGAGGTAGGTAAGAAGAAATGAACTCTTGATATAATAATGTGTATGAATATCTCAAATAATTATGCTGAGTGAAGGAAGTCAAAGTGTTCATATTTTATAGGTTTATTTATCCAAAATTCTAGAAAATGAAAACTAATCTATTGTAACAAAAAGCTAATCAGTGGTTGTCAGGGAACTGAGTAAATTTTTGATAGTGATGGATAGGGCCATTACTTTGATTATGGTGATAGATTCATGGGTAGCTAAGTACATCTGTCAAACTTGTATACTTTATTTATTCATGGTTTATATTAATTACCATGTTACCTCAAAAGGCATTGTTAGAAATGTGTAAGATGTGTTAAAATAGCAGCTAGAAAGAAATTTATGGCCTTATAAGCTATCTTTGAAAGCAAAAAAGAGCCTGTGTCTCCAACCTGAGTAACTAGAAATACCCAAATAAGATCTGAGTAAGTACAAAAAAGGAAATGAAGAATAGAAATCAATGGACCAGAAATCATTAACAAAGCCAAAGTAACAAACTAAGTGCAAAGGACACCTCTTTAAAAAAACAAAAAAGATGAACCCAAGATGATATAAAAAATATGGACAGTTTTCTATTAAAGAAACTGACCTTTTTTCTCGTAATTTTTCTAAAATAAAAATTTCAAGTTCACATAGTTCCAACAGTGACTATACAGTATTCCCATATTAATATAGAGACTAACATACCAAATCAGAATATCTGCTTATTAATTTACAATGAAAAATATAATTAAGGCTACCAATAATTCAAAGCTAATACCTGTCTAGAACAATGTAGAAGAAATCTAAGTATGTGAAGACCAATTGCACTGAAGGTCTGAGGCCTCTCCCAGTCTGAAGTCTAATTATAAAAGCCTACAGTACAGAAGATGAAGATGTTTCCTATCATGGTCACACTGCCATTCAAGTAGGATCAGACTTTTTTGCTTTTCTCCCCTGACTTTAAGAATAACTTTAGAAAACATACCTCAGCTCAAAGATCAAAACTGCTGGCTGTCCAGATTGCCCTTTCAGATTTAGCAGGTCTGCAAAAATTAGACTTGACAGTCCTTGCTGTAACATACTGTGACATTAATACTCTGGAATTCACTCCAGATGTATGATGTAGCTTGCAAAAAGTGATCCAATTTTAACTCCTGCTATGGTCTTTTTGAAAAGACAGAAAATAGATTTTCAAAGCGACGTAGATATTTAAGCTTAAAAAATGACCTCATGAAAGAATCTGCAGACTTTTATTTAAAACAAGCCAAGAACTAGCTGTGGTGGTGGACAATTTATCTGAGAAGGCTGTTCTCTGGAGATTAAGTCAGAGAGTGTTTGATGTAGCAACAGGAATGGTTCAGCATCCCTCATGAAAGGTCTTATTTTTCACTTAACAGGACTCCTTCTGGAAATGCCTCAGGCTGTGCAGCTTAAAAGATACACTTTAAATCCAGGTGTGCAGACACTAGGTCTAGGGATGTGGAAGGTATCTGGAGCTATGGCCTAATAATGCTGAACTTTTGTGATCTTAGTTAATAAAATGATTGCTGACTTAAGCAATCTGAGCTGAAGTTTAAAAACAACAGGAAAGCCCTCCTTATCAATTAGCTTTTTTAAAGAAACAAGCTTAGTTGTTATACACACTCATTTCACAACTATGTTTCCTACAATGTGATTTTCATGGACACTAAGCAGTTCATTCATTGTGTGAAACATGCCATAACGTGCTATAACAACCAAATGTGAGCTATTACAGCGCTTTGGTTTTTTAGTAATTATTCAAAATATTATCACAAACATCCTAGCACATAATATTTGGTACACAAGCTTAATTATTTCCATTGGACAGATTCTTGTAGGTCCTTATCTAACAATACTTATTAACAAGTTTTCACTTAACAAGATGGGTCTGTAAGCATTTATGCATAATTCTAAAATCCAAGAAATTCAAAAGCACAAGGGATTGCTCTAAAACACAAAATTAAACTAAATTAAACTTTTGGCACCAAAAGTCACCTGGTAGCAAACCTGAACTGAGCTGATGACATGAGGTTATGCAGTTGGAAAATCGCTCAGTGGTATGAGCTTTATTTATCTCACATAAGCATACAGCTAAGGGATGTTGAGTCCACACTGGGACTGTTACATAATATACATGTACCATACAACCCTTCTTTTAGCACTTCAAAGGTGCCAGTGGCCTCTATTTTCTTAAAATGAGAAGTCAGCCATCACTCTTGTTTTATCTTTGACTCCTTTTAAGAACTATACATGTTTGGTTTCAGCAGGTTCACTACAAGTATGAAGTAACTGACTATGGTTTTTATATTTATCCTGATAAATGTTATATTTATCTTACTAGGGTTTTTGGCTTTATGGTTTAATTTTTTCACCAAATTTTTATTTATTTATTATTATTTTTTATTTTTATTTTTTGCTGAACCAGGGTTTGAATTCAGGCCCTTGCACTTGCCAGGGAAGCGCTTATTCTACTGAGCCATCTCCCTGGCCC
>NDGM011185334.1:0-15511 GCA_002564305.1 Octomys mimax
CAAACTAATATTTTAAAGAAAAAATGATCAAAGATATGGCTAAGGTATAATAATTCAGACTATGTCACAACTTTTTTAACAGATAAAGGAAGCATAGTAGTGGGAATTTTGAATCGGGGGTGAGAGATTGCACTCAACTCCTAATACAACACTGACAAGTGAGAATTGACACCCAAAGAGCTGGAGGGATGTCAGAGGGCTGGAGAATTCCGGGTAGGTTACAAAGAGGAAATAGTGGTGATGGTGATCTGACCAAAGCCACCTAACAAGATTGTGCTGTAAAAGACTAGGCGATGACGCCCCCTGGGGGAAGATGGGGTGCCTAAACAATATCAAGGGGAGTCGGACCTGCGTGGTGGTAGGCTGGAGAATCTCCATAAGCAGACTTAGCGCAGTGCTGTTCTAAAACTGGATTGCACTGAAAAATGTACAGACAGGCTTAGGAGAAGTTTCGGGAGCTTGTCTAAAGTTTGATGAAGCAAAGAATATTTGTCAGTTTAAAGATGATCCAAATTTATGTACACCATATGCTTTGGAACCACTTTTTTGGAGAGAAGCTGAAAATTATTGCAACCGGTGGTGATTTGCGATCAGAGGAGTCTTAAAAGGGCACAGCTTCAGCTAGTTTGCGAAAAAGGATGAATCTTCTCAGGGCTAGCCAGGAATGACTTCAGTCACCTGCAAGCACAGGAAGAAAAATTATTCCCTTCCCAAGACATCGAAAAAAGGATAATGTATTTCTTTCTCCTTTTCCAAAATTCTGGCAGTTTTGTGCCTTAATCCTGCCACCTACCGGTTTTACGTAGAACTGAGAGGAAATACAAAACAGTTTCTAATGTGGCTTTTTATAGGAGACTCATGTGACTAAGATTCAAACTACTTTAATAAAGTAGTTCACATTTTGTCAGGATAGTGTTTTTCTTAGAATTTATGTTCATCTTAAAATTATACAAATGCCCTTAGCAAGGCAATATACACAATGCTAGCCAATGTTTTAAATCCTGTCTTTGGTCTATAATTTATTTAAGTACTTTATGTTTTTATAAAAGGTTTTCTAACTAGAAACTTAGAAAATAATGCACAATATCAGGGCATTTTTGTAAAAACTATAAACAATGGATACGATTGCGGATTTCAAAGTTTTTAAATAAAGAAGTAAATTCATGGTTTTTCTAGCTTTTTGGCTTTCTGTACAAATGTAGGCCAAGAAATCTTAGCCACAGATGGATCACATGAGCAGACGCTGTTGTATCTTTGCTATACAATGACCGTACAGCAGATGAGCTAAAATTGTGCTGAGGGAAATTATAGGGAGAATGTAATTATGGTTTTCAGGAAACCTTGTACGATTATCATTTGGAAAATTTAAAGAAAGAGATTTTTCACATTAAGGAACAAAAGTCTTTGTCTTATGAAAACTAATTTCTTTTTCATGAGAGCAAAACAATTATATACTCAAAACTTAATTGGTACAATACTGATTAAAGGCAAAAGACACTTTCAAAAGGCTGCTTATTAGTCAGACATTTTTTCCATTATGTCAAAAGAATGTCTGAATAAATCCAAAGATAATAAAAATAAACTAGGAAATAAAAATTTCAGGATGAGTTATGACTTCTTTTTCAGGTTTTTACCCCAATTATTATAGTTTGCACTGATTATAAAGATATAATGCACACATATTTTGATGTTTTTAGGTGGATTTTCAGAAAGTGGAGACTTCTCAGGAAATGGGGGTGAGGAAAGGAATGGCAGTCTGATACAAAATAGAGCTCACATGACTGCTTTAAGAAACATTGGTAGAAATATTCTCTGAGAATACATGAAATGCTCATAATCTTCTGATAAGGAAACCATAGTTCAAAAGTCCCAGTGATAAAACTGGTCTCCCAGAGTTGCTGCGTCTCAGACATACATACCTCAAAGCCTTAAATAAGATGCAAGTGGCATGCTTCATTTTTATGGTTTGTTTCTAGTTGTCCTCCCAAAGCTTCATGTAGTCAGTGGGGCAGGTTTGTGATTAATTCATGATCTGATGCTGGGAACATGGGTGTGAGTACCATGCCTGCCCTGTGCTGCATAGCCTTGATACAATACAAGGAAAGGAGAGAGGCTTGCTTGTGCAGCCACTTGGGCTCCCTTTGTTCTTTGCTATTTTCCAACACCATGACCTGCTATGCTCTGCCATGTGCCATTGTCTTGGAGCCAGTCGAGTTTAGATTGAAATCTCCACTAACTGTGAACTAAATAAACCTTTCCTTCCTTAATTTGGGGCATTGAATATTTTGTCTTAGTACTGAGAGAAAGTACCCAAGACAGATTTTGGAGCCACGAATGGGGTTGTAGCTGTGACTATACATGACCATATCATTCAAGAGCTTTTGGAAATGCTTATGAGAAGAAATAGAAAATATTTGGAGATGTCCACTGAAAGAGAAGCACTGGAACACCTTTGGCAGTTCTGAATGAGAGATTCTGGTCAGAGCTCAAAAGAGAAAAAAGCTGACAGAAATCCTGCCTGTAAAGACCAGACTGGGGAGGTTTCTTCTGGGAAGGACTGCATTAGTTGTTGCACTCCTGATGATGTGTGCTATGACTTGGTAGAGACTTTGCCTGAGACAGTGAGTAGGCACAGTGGACTGGTTAATCAGACAGAAGAAATTTCAAGGCAATCGAAAGTTGAGGCAGTGACATGGCTATTGTTGGGGACTTCTAGTAAGATTTGTGTTGAGAAAAATGAGCAAAGAACCAAGAAGAATGTTTTACAATGTTGTGAGTTTGGCCAGAAAGAAATGCCAACAAAGTTGTGGAATGCAAAGATAGAGCTGAGAGGATCTCTACTGCCTCAAAGTAACAAGAGAATGGAAAGAATGACCAGAAGGCATCACAAGAAGCATCAAGTCTCCAACTTTCGCAACCTCAAAACTGCAGAAGTAAGACATTTCTTTGAGGGGAAAACTACACAGTCTCATGTTCCAGAATGGTGGTGACAGCCACATCAGGTTCCAAATGGTTGTGTTATTTTTGTTCCTCAAAAACAGGTTCAGCATGATCAGCAATACTTCTGGAAACTCCAGAAGTTTGGGAAAGCCAGAAACATGGATCATCTAAGGAAATATCCAAAAAGGAAGCAAAGAGGCCTAAAGGGGAAGCCATGCGGATTAAAACCACCTTAGAGTTGAAGCCACATGGAACTCGCAACTCATCACAGGTTGCCTCATATGATGAACCTATAAATACAGGAATTAATGTTCACTCTTTTGGAGTTTGGGCTTGCTTTGATTCCAATGATTTGTACCCTTCTGTTTGTGCCAAGAGCTCAGTAAGAGAGATCTAAGAAATTCCAGATAAAACTTCACTACTCAATATTCATTGGACCTTTCCAACTTTGTCCATTAGTCATAAAAATGTCAAAGGACAGTTCACTTTGTCCTCACCCAGGGGTAATAAGGAGCACAGGAGCACAATTTGGAAGCCAGGTAACCTATTAAAGAGCAATTTAAAACAATGGCCAAATATTCATCTTTGATTTCCTTCTTTGTTGGTTTTCAATATGTTTTAAGTTAAAAATGAACATTTAACTTAAGAATGAAAAATGAGCATCTTAGTCTTCATCAAGAGAATATTTTGAAATTCTAAGATGTAATATTGTATATGGATAGAGTCATGTAAACACATACATATATAAAATATATCTTTGTAAATATACATGCTTAACAAAATTTACTATGCTTTTTCATTTTATTAATGTGTCTTATTTTTTCTTTACATCATATCAATGTAATTATGGAACTTGAGACCTTGGTAGCGCTGCTCACAGTCCTACTGGCCTCCTGACATCAGCCTTACTTTCTCTTGCCTAGTTTGTTGTGTTCACAATGTCAGGATAATGACTCTAAATGTCCCCAAATGGCCAATATTGGCAATGATTGTTAGAAGTGTCACTATTAATAAATTCAGATGATTTCAAAAGATTTTGTGGTAAATATCTGTCTCTGCTAATACCAAAGCAATCAAACTTGAGTTTCAAAAGAGATAGTGTCTTCACTAATGGTGTATTATTCTATTTCTGTTCAAACATAAGCCTATTCTACTTTGGCGTATAAAATAATGGATCAATAAAGTGCCATAAGGCCCTCATATGTTTGTCTTTAAAATTCAGAAAGTTAATTTATTTAAGTTTTGCAAATCATTTGTTAATTTATTTTAAAATATATTACCAGACTGGGTGTGGCGGCATGTTCCTGTAATCCCAGCACTTGGGAGGCTGTAAAGAGGTAGATCTCTACAAGTCAGGTCTAGTAGTGAGACCCTGAACACCCTGTAGATCCTTCCTTAAAATACAAAAAAAGATACATTACCCTTTTTTTCCAATTTCCTTAAATATTCTCAGCGTTCATTAGCAAAACCTTATGTCTATATATTCGACATGGAAGAGAGGCAGAAACCTCTTTCAGAGAGGCAAGAAAATACCAAAGACAATTCTAATTTTTTAATAATAATTTTTCTCATGACTTCAGCATGAAAGTAAACCAATGTACTTTATAATTCATTGAATAGAAAAAAATAACCTGTCATGTGAGAAGGGAAGAGAAAGATGAAAGAAGAAGGAAGAAAAGAGGGAGAAAGAAAAGAGAAAAGGTCTTTCTTGTAACAAAATTCTAAACTTTGTATAAATGTGTGTACTTTCTATAGGAAAATCTTCAAATGCAGTCTAGGGTTAGCAGGTCCAGCTTTGATGAAGAGCAATACACTTTCACAGTCTCAAGTAAGATACCAGATTTATCAAGGGCTTGACTACACACTTATTAATTGTGTGAATCGGGTAATATAATTGTACAGGGTGACCAACTCATCAAATTTCATGTTACCACCAGTGCTGAGGGCAATGAAAACATTTTTCAGATATGATATTTGGCAATTTTGATGGTGTTCATACCTGGTGGGGAAATAATATGGTCAAACTTTCTTTAGAGAAGTGTAAAAACAACTGTGTTGGGCTTTTCAACATTGTCCAGTATTAATTTAGGATAAATTAATTTAGGATAAAATCAAGACATGATAAAACTAACTAAAAAGAATGCTTTCCTGTGATTTAAAATATTAATATCAATTAGTTTTTCCTCGTGGAAATGATCCTAGTTGATAACAATTGTGACAATTTGTTATTTATTTCAGAGAAAAGAGAAAAATTTTGATTTAATATATACTTACCCATTTATGTTTTTACCCACAATATATATTGTAGCTTTATTTATTATGCAATAGATAAAGAGGAATATTAAGAATGTATTTTATAAGCAGTTATAATTTATTGTCCTATTTTGTGTAAAAAACCAGCATATCCTGATATTCTATATGTATATTGACATCATGATTATCATAGAAAATAGAATCTCTTTTTTTAAACTACTACTGACTTGCTAAAGTGAATATTTTAAAACAAGGTCAGAAATGGCAATTCCTCCTCTCTTATTCAGGGATATATAGTGAAATTCAAAATGCTAATAAATCATTTAGAAGTATTTTTTTTTCTTTATCAGTATAAGCCCTTCTCTTGGCAATGGAAAAATCATTATTTTTAGGAAAATTTTACTTAAATAATAAAAATTAGCATTTCTTTTGTATTGTCTGTCCAATTGAGTTTAAATCTCATTGCTATATACTATATATACATTAGCGAGTAGATTTCTTTCAACTATTGAAAGTTATAAACTATGAATTATTTATTGAATAAGATATAATATAAATCAGTTAATAGGAATAGCACCATAATAGCTAATAGGATATGGTTTTTAATATTGCATGACAATTCACACTTTTTCATGTGAATGATGTGGCAAAAAATAATGCTCCGTAAGGCATTTTCACTTATGGTGGGGTAACTAGTCTCCCTCTGCTCTGCAGCTCAGGCCCTGTGATGAGCCCCGAGGCAACGGGAATCCCAAATGGCAAGAAATGATACGCAAGTATCATTAGCTATTTATTGCATTATTCAATTGTAAAGCATGTCCATTTGCCTTTCAGTACATTCAATGCAATTAACATTCAGCTCTATTTTTCAGCAAAAACAAATAGAAGCCAATTTAGGATGCTGAAGTTAGTTCATTTCAGCTGGGCTGCCAAGATCATATTCTAATTTATATCTCTGACAAATTTTATTTCCAAAAGTCTCCAAATATCGCAGTGTGACACATATTTCTAGCTTTTTCACTTGATTGGGACAAGATTTTACCTTCATCAGTGGTTTTATATATGACCTTGTACTTTTGTTATTTCTTGAGACAGTGTTTCACTATACAGTACAGGCTGGTTTTCAAATTACTACACCATCCCAGCTGGCCTTGAACTTGCAGTGATTTTCTTTTCTCAGTATCCAGAGTTCTGGGATTATTGATATATACTACGATGCCTGTTTTTGTTTTTCTATTTTTAATGTCTATTTTTTTTTGTTGTGTTTTCACAGGAAATTTTATTTCGTAAGTGTCTTAAGTACTTTTTCACTACCCATCATAAATATTTTAAATGCTTAATACATTTTAACATAAGTACAAATTATTAACACAAAAGAGCCCTGCTCTGAAGAAGTCTAGTGACATTTTGTTGTGTTGATTTAATACACATTATCACTTGATGGAGTGGTTCAGGAATCCCTAGTTTCCTCTGAAAGCAAGTCACACCTAGGAGGGCGCCACACCGTTTCAAGGCTAACCAAGTCCCCAAGGAGAGCTCACTCCTCTGCATCCAAGAGTTCCATTTTGTGATTTCTGGTGCTAGAGACTGAGCCAAGGGTCCTGTGCACGCCAAGCAAGTGCTCTGCCACGGAGGCACATGCACCCGCAAGTTTCCTCGATATACATATGGGGGTGTCTTGTGTCAGAGTCTTGCCGGCCTGGAGCTCACCGCAACTCTCCTGCCTCAGCCTCCCGGGCAGCTAGGATTACAGGCTTTCACCACACCATGCCAGCCTCAACCTCAAACTAAATCGTCCAGGGTGGTCTGAATTTCTGTCTTGCCTCCCAGAATGCTGAGATTACAGCGGTGCGCCAAGGATCTGTCAGCTGGGCTCTACTCTTCGGAGGCCAGAGGCCCAAGCGCAGTCCTGAACCAGCCCTGGCTGCCAGCCCGCGCCCTTGCTTCCGGAGCGCTCCGAACTTCGCCCCCAAGCCCAGGACTGCCGCCACACCCTGCGCCTCAGCCCTCAGTGCTGGCCTGCCGGCCCGGGCACACCCGCCTCCAGGGCCCTGCGCTCCCTCTGAACCCCGTTCCCAGCACCTTGCCTTTAATGGCTATTAATCTCTCCAGAATATAAACTCCTCTGGATCTATAAAACATTTATGTTAAAAATCCATAGACATTGGTAAGTCCAAAATTCATTAATTTTGTTTAGTTTCAAAATTAAAATGCTAGATGATAACAAGAATCAATGATGATTTAGCTAAATTTGCTTTTATTGCTCTTTGCAGTGTAAAATGGTACAACCATTTTGCAAAAACATTTAAGATTTTCTTCAGAGTAGAAATGTAGATTTCAGGGTCCGGGCAAATAGCTCAGTGGATTAAAGCACCTGCAAGCAGGTGCAGGGGCCAGGTGTTCGAGACTGGGCCTGGTGGTGTGAGCCTATAATCCCAGTTCTTGGGGGGTTGTAAACAGGAGGATCACTAAGAGTCTGATCTAGTACTGAGACCCTGAACACCCTGTAGCTTCTTCTCTAAAATACAGAAACAAAATGTAGATTTCAGTATGGTACATATACTATACAAAAGTAAATGATTTGCTATGCTGGTATTAGTATAAGCAAGTGGAATATTTTTGATAGAGCAAATTGAAGCATTTTCTCCGATAGACCAGAGTACATGCTAAACACAAGCAAAAAAGAAAATTGTTGTTCACACTTTGCTGTCACATTGTTGTCTCAGTCTAATTAATAATAGAATTACCATTCACTTTCAGAAATTGGTGGGTTAGGTGATATATGATATGGCAGTGTGCTGAATAAATTATATAGCATGTGAGTTCAAGAAGATATGTTCAGAGGGCCGGGGAGATGGCTCAGTGGAATAAGTGCTTCCCTGGCAAGCGCAGGGGTCTCAATTCAATCCCTGGTTGTGCAAAAAAAAAAAAAAAAGATAAGTTCAGAAAAGAGGTTGAAGGCAATGATCAGGGTCCTCTTTGGCCTGTTAAGTATAAAATGCATTTTAGACATTATTTGTGAGATGTCAGATAAACTGTTACACCAGCATATTTGATAATCTTGTAGAGTCAGGTTGGACTTTGGGTACTTTAGAAAATAATGTTTTGGGCCAGTCAGATAGCTCAGTGGATTAAAGTGCCTGCTTTGGCAGACACAAGGGCCGGGGGTTCAATCCCTGGCCTGCATGCTAGCTGAGATGGCAATTGAGACTGAGTGTGGTGGCCCACTCTGGAATCTGAAAAACAGAGAGGGTGAATATGAGTCTGATCTGTGTGGTGAGAACCTATGGACCCTGTGCTAAATACATAAAATATTATATATATATATATATATATATATATATATATATGTGAATTTACAATAATATCAAAAACAAGGACTAAAATATTAATCTTCATAATGAATCATTGAAGTGAATATCAAAAAGGAGATAAGACTATAAGATTAGTTCAAATGATAAAATTACTTTGTGTGTGACATTATGGGGACTGAACCCAGGTCTTTGTAAATAGTAAGTAGACATCCCACCACTGAGATACACCTCCAGAAATTAACTTCAGCCCTCAAAATTTCTATCATAAAGTGAAGTAAGACACTGAATAATTCAATATGACTGATAAAAGGGAAGAATGGACACTTCTGCATTGTGGCTGGTAAACAGCACCCTTTGTCTTGCCTGTAATCTCCCCAGCTACATGGAGAATCTGTGTCTTCAAATTACATTTCCCAGAAGCTTTGAAAGCAGCACCAAAGCTTACAAGCTGCCAAAGAGAAACATGTGCTTGAGATTTGGAAGAAATCAGGAGTTATTTTCTTGCTCCAGCTGTGGTCAGCAGAGGAGTGGGTTTCACTTAATCTAAGGATTCACTGCAGTCGCAGGATATTAGTGAAAAAATCACTCTTCTCACATCTTCGTTACTCTTCTCTGTGGGCAGTTTTAAAAAAATACTGAATGATCTAATTTAATAGAATTTTAAATGCATTTATTTTTGGAATACTGTTGTGATATCTTGGTAAGATATGTAATAATATATGTATCTTCATTAGTCTTAATAACTTCACATTGTCCATTCAAAACCCTTCATAATTTGAAGTTACATATTAAAATTAATTTAACAAATTCGTGATTTATTTATATAATACATGTTTACTATAATGCAATGGGAAATATTAGTCTATAATTTGAATGTAATTTGGGGAGATTCCGCCATGCTATTTTTAATTTGTAAAGAGCACAACTATGTTTACACATGAAATTTGACTCACTGTAAATTTACATAAAACATTAGATATTTTGGCTCAAATCAAGTGCTCACAAATGCCAGAAAAATGCTCAATTATTTCTTGCATATGTTATGAGCCAGAACAAAAAATTAAGACATTAGCTATTGTTTTTCTCTTTACGTGTTTGATTTTGCTACAAAAAATAGAAAGACAAAGATTATGAAAAGAAGTACAATGTTAATTCTATACATCCTTTTTTCAGAATTAAAACACAAATGGGTCTTATTAAATTAAGAACATCCAAGATAAAGTTATTATGCATCATTCTCTATTTATTATTACTCAAATATGAAAACAGAGACAAGCACCAAATTTATTGTTAGAGCTTGAGTATCTGCTGCACATATCCCTAGGATAGGAACTTGAATTGAGGTTATAATTTTATTACATACAGTCTTCATAGCTTTCTGATTGCTATTCAATGTTTTGTTAGCATTGTTTTTAATGTTATAAAGGATTTTAAGAGATATTTTAAAATATTTCAAAGTCAACCACTAGCTTGCTTCTTCATACTCAATGGGGACAGGTAAGAGAGATATTTCAAGGGATCAAAAAAGTATCATTTTAATAAGAAAATTATATAGCATTTAATCTAATCATTTAAGCAATTCCAAATGTTTTCTATAAAATGTTTATTAAATGTTATATTATACATAAGGCACTTTTGTCTTTAATTCACCAAACTTGTTTAGAAGATAAAATCATTGAGTAATTAATAACATTTTTTAAAAATCCACTTTCCCAAGTTCCAGCACTGTTGCAGAAAAAGACAAACTTACCTTTGAAAGTACTGAAACAGAAACTGCATTAAAAGCTGGTCTTTCGAGCAGAGGGCTCAGCTTACGCATAGGCCATGTTTTCTCCAAATGACTCTATGAGAAGATTTGCACATAATCATAGCAATTGATTATTTTTTAAAACAAAATTTGAAGTTAGACTTTTATTAGGTTAAGAAATCAATGAATCATGTGAACTAAGTTGCAGTATTTCTGCAACTAACAATTAAGTATGTTGGCGCCCCATTTCTCTCTTTTGGAGACCGCCATACTACTAAAGAACAAAACAAAACAAAAACCACTGAGACCCATAGAAGCACAGAGGCTCGTGAACTCATGGAGCTGTAGCAGAAACAACATGATTGTCAACTACTTCTAATAGATTCAAACTTATTTGGTCTTATGATGGAGAAAATAAAGAAGAGAAAAACTTAAAGACATGTATAAAACTTAAAGTTATATATAACTAAACATAGGAATGTCTCTAAAAATATTACTTAGAAAGTTTAGCAAAATTATTTTTATTGGTATATTTGTTGCAGCGTTTTTTCAAATCCACATCAGAGATCACCACAGGAATGCTGGGTGTGGAGTACGCACTTTGGTAATACACAGCTGTTCACATCTGGGCTCTTGCTGTGGCACTCAAGCTCTAAGCAGGTGTCAGGTAGGCATGCGGTCTCACCTGAGGTTCTAAGCCATCTTTCAAGTTTCAGCCTCATGGGACTGTCTGCAGAACTCACCTCTTCAAGGCTGTAGAAACTAAGCAGTCTTTGCTTCTTCAAGTTTGGTGATAAAAGAATCTCTAGCTTCTAGACCGTTTTTCAAGGCTAACCTGATTATGTCAAGCTTAACAAGGATAATTTACTTTCTGTTAGTTTAAAGTCAATTCATTAGGAGTCTTTATTGCATTTACCAAATCCCTTTATCTTTCCTATACTGCAAAATATAATCAAGGCACACTCTCTTCTCACCTTTCCAAGTTTTAAAACTTATAATCAGGTTACCGTTCCCATTTATAACAGAGGATTATTTAAATAATTCTAGACTCTTCTCATTACAGTGTTTATTGTTGCTTTCGTAATATTTACTAAAAACACACAACTCAGAGAAGTTATGAGGCATAATTTATCTACAATTTTTGAAAATTTTTGGCCTGCTTCTTCTATAAAAAAGAAAAAAGGCAATAATTTTAAGTTTATAATTATGGGAGAGCCTTGGCACTTGAATTATCTAGATATTTTTTGGATGTAACAGTGAGATAAAACTAATATAATGAATTATTTCAATGTAATGGTCTATAAAATATGGATTTACTATACATTTACTAAAGACATATGCCATAATCAGGAAAACAAAAATCATTAGCTATAATGACCATATATAAAAATGTATGATGTCAAATGCTACTAGGAATATTGTTCCCAAGTACATATGCATCTCTGTTCCTTCTGATGATGCCAGAAAATGAAATATCTGAATATCATACCAGGTAAAACATACTCACTAAATATAAAAAATGCTTCAAGGTTGGTAATAAAATTTATATCCAAGTCAGTGATGCATAAGCATTGAAATTTTCATATCTGACCTCAAACTGCTTCATTTTAAAGTATTTTTAAAATAATTAATTCAACGTGATGAATTTTATTCAAGTTTTTAGTGATTGTTTCAAGTCTATTTGCCTTATAAAACCATATTGGTAAATATAAAGAAATTTTTTTATGTTTATCATTTGCTCTTCCAACAGATATGCACATTTGGGGAATATCTTTTTAACTATTTTGTCCATTTTTCTATAGGCTTATTTCATTTTACGTATAAGTTACTTAATGTATTATTTATAAATATGAAACAGATTTTATGGGTTTTGGGTATCATACTTAGATGTGGCTTAGAATTTCTCTTCTACTTAAAATATTTTCATTTAAAATTTCTTTTAATGTTACTATTACTTAGTCAAGGTTATAAGTTTTGTCTTCCTAGTCAGTAGCTATTTTTACATCTGTAAAATGAAAACAAATATCTGTTCATGTTGAGCCCAGGTGACAATTCTCTAGAATATTGTCTTTAATATTTACTATATTGTTTTTCATATAAGAAACTTTAATGGAATTAATATTTTAAGAATTTAGTTTATTTGCATTTATATGGCTTTCCAAGTGAAGGGACTTGCTGGTTAGCTCAGCTGTTTGAAAGCACTTGCTTGAGCAAACAGAGGCACGGGGGATTGTGGTTAGATCCCCAGTTCCACCTGCCACATCAGACCTGCCCTTAAGGTAGCCTGAGCCAGCCAAAAAAAAAAAAGAAATCCTTCTAAGTGAATGAACACTGTTAGTGACTGTATCCAAGTGTGCCTTTTGCAAAATTTACTCCTTGTAAGTCAGAGGTCTTAGTTACAGCAAAATATCATAAACCGGGTGACTTTTAAACAACAGAAAACTATTACATATAGTTCCAATAGATGGAAAATAGAAAGTCAAAGAGTCAGAAGATTTGGCTTTGACGAGGGCTTTCAGGTTCATAGGCAGCATCTTCTAGCTATGCCCTTTCGGTTGGAAGGGACGAAGTAGCTTTCGGGAGTCTCTTTCTTCAGAACACTAATCAGATAAGGTAATCATCTCCAAAGGCTTCACCTGTTAAGGCAATCTCCTTGGAATTAAGTTGCAACATTTAAAACTTGGTGTGTGTACAAATATATGAAACAGCATCATATATGCACATGTATACTTTTATATATTAGTTTACGCTAGTGTTAGTTATTTACCATCATAATTGATACAATCACATTAATTATTACTTTCTGAGAGAACAATCCTTTCATCTTGTTAGTCTCATTCAAAAAGTTGTGGAAATTTCAACTCTTTTTTCAACTCTTTTGACATATATATATATATATATATATATATATATATATATATATATATCACTATTATAGGCACGGCTTACAAGGAAAAGGATTCAAAACAGGATACAAAATTTATACTTATTTTATAATATTCACCAAAAGAGTCAAATGCAAAAGAGTGAAGGAGATCTATACACACACTAGAGACCCAAATAATTAAGCTGATGTCCTGCATTTCATGAAGATGTCTTCGATGAGTCCAATTGTAAATCTAGAGCCCACAATAATGTTTCATGCAAGTCTTCAAGGATCTGCACTGGGAAGGGCAAAAAGCCAGTTGTAGAAGCTATAGAGACTGCACCATATAGATGAAGGGTGTGTGCCACCATGCCGAAGGATCTACACTGGAGCCCAGAAGTGATAATCAAGGTAAAGATCAGAGCTTCCCTGGAAAGAACCGCAGTCATCTTCATCAACAGGGAGGACCTTAGCTCCTCTGACAATGAGAACAGCTGAGTTCCTATCAGGAAAGCCAGTGTGACAAGCATCTCCACGATACCCAGCCGCATACCACCTTCCCCTCTAGATCTCCTTTTATTCTATGGGCAACAAGGTTCATGTGGGCCTTCCATAACCAGAACCACCTTGATTCAGTTCAACTGGGTGTTATAAATTGGCCATTAATCTGTCACAATCACTAAACTAGTTATTAATATCCAAGAAAAGTCCAATGGGAATATTGAGATAGAGAAAATGCTCTATAATTCATTTCAGATTTAATTCCTATTTTAAAAATACTATATTTATACTATAAATATGCTACATACATATTATTAAATATGTTATGTATTTATATCTGTAGCTGTATCTGTAAATTCCCATTCATGGAGTAAACTTCACATGTGAAATATGTAATGCAAAAACTTAAATTGTGGACTCAGGTTGTAATATCATATTATTTTTATTCTCTTTAGGCGAAATACTTAAAATTGACAATAGGGAGAGCTACATAATTTAATTGATACTTTTTAATACAATGAAAGATGAGAAATTCATGTAAAACTGAGTAAAAGTACAGTATTTTTTTCAGTATTTGCATTAAAGTATTTTCTTTTGTACAAGCATGCATATAATTATTTTAAAACTTTTCCATTTAATTTTTCTTTTTATATGTTTTACATTTATTTAAAATAATTTGTAAGTGGATTAAAGCACCTACAAGCAGGTGTAATGGCCTGGGGTTTGATCCCTGAGCCTGCAGTGCCAGCCCTATCGCCAGAGTATGCTGAGACAGCAAATGAGACTGGGTGTGGTGGTGCACGCCTGTAATCTCAGCTCTTATGAGGCTGTGAACAGGTGGATCACTATGAGTCTGACCTAGTAGTGAGACCCTGAACATCCTGTAAACCTTTCCCTAAAATATAAAAATAAGTAAATAAATAAATAACATAATAATGCTGAAGTACAAATGTATTAACTTGTCAAGTTTTATCTAAGCATATTCATGAAATACCTGTAATTCAACTGTATTTAAGGCCCATTTTGAATTTTCTATTTTAACATCCATCTGACAAAATATATTACTGCATTTAAAGTACTAGTTTTTCATTATCAATATGTGAAACTATCGTTTCTACATTTGTGCATATCTTATGATCTTTTGACTTCTGAATTATAGATATTGCTCTAAAATTCCACTTTTTTATGTTTGAGTGTTGAAACTTACTATCCAGAGATTTAATAACTATTTTAAGAATAGTACAGCCGGGCCAAATAGCTCAGCAGATTAAAGCGCCTACTTAGGCAGGCTCAAGGGTTCGATCCCTGGCAGGTCCTGGGGCACACTGAGAAGGTGATTGAGATTGGGCATGAATGGCTTTTACCAGATTCATGCCCAATCTTAATCACCTTCTCAGTGTGCCCCAGGAGAGTCACATGGAGGGAAAACATTCTCTCAGGCTTTCACAGAGAGCACACATTGGCAAAACAATGGCTGTGACTCATCCACATGGCTGACACTGACAAAGGATCTATAATCTGAGGTACAGGATCTCAGGATAAATCCTGAGGGGATTTGTCTGACCTTATCAGATCCAAAAGCTATAACTCTTGTTGCATAGCTCTTTCTTTATCTTGGTCTTAACCATCTAGCAGAAAAGTATAAAAACGAAGTATAAGACATAAAGCCACAGTGTTATGTTGAGCTGTAGGGGTCTCAGGTCAATAATTTCTGACATTGCCAGTCCAGAGGAAGACCCAATACTACTATGCACTACTGGACTCTTTTAGAATAGTTTGCTGAGTTAACACTCCTATAATATTCAAATGACAGAGCTAAACAAATACGGGGATATATAAATGAATGTCCATTTTGTATCTGTGTATTCAAAATGGTTAGGATAGATATAT
>NDGM011185359.1:0-12992 GCA_002564305.1 Octomys mimax
CTTTCCAGAAGCCCTGCCCTCATCAAGCCACTGAAGAGAGAATTCTGTTAATGAAGAGAGCTCCATCCGGGAGAGCTGGGTACCACTGCCGTCAGGGCTCGGCAGGAGGCATCATTTGCAGCTTGGGCCAGAATAATGTAGAAATCCTCCGCGCTCAGAGTCATCGCCTGCTGGTGCTCAAGGCGGATTGTCAGAGCGCACCAAGGGCAGGGCACACAGATGGGGGGTTGAAGAGGAAAGGGGAGGCAGCGAACGAGCTTCGGGGAGCTGTGGGACTCGCGGGGGAGAAACTTTAGAGGTGCAGGGAGGCTCAGGCCCCTCTGATCTCTCATTTCAGGACAACGGCATCTCTTCAGAGAAGGTTCCAGTAATAGACTCAAAATACCAGTCACAAAGGAAGTGGAGGAAATGTGTTGAGTAGTCATGAATTGATACTATAATTACCCTAAATTTTCGAGTTTCCAGTTAAAGCCAATGGTTGCTTTGTAACAGAATCTAAGGAACATGGTTACAATGTGGGCTTAACCAAGGGAAGGCTTTCGCCCTCAATTCTTCTGCTTTTCTTCGGGATGAAAATAAGATTACCGTGGGAGGGGACAGACGGGAACATTTAGAAAGAGGTTGGCAAATGACTTCTGTCCATTCAGAAGTGACAGATGTGTATCTCGGTTCTTCAGTGGATGGTGAAGACTGCAACACATCCTGAGCGACCTGGATGTGGCCCTTCTGTCGAGACTCCCAAGTCCATCTGAGACATGTGGTGTAGGAAGCCAGTGACACAGGGCAGGGCTTCGCCTTTTGCTGAGGGGTTGTGAAGAAGGTCCTTGTGAAAGAAGGTCTGGTGGGGACCTAGAAAGTACATTGAGCCTCCAGGGTCCTCCTGGCCATGTGCCACAGGCCTCTTGGCGTGGTGATGCGAGGATGGGGACCAGTTTGCGGGTGGTAGCACACTGGATGGTGACTGCTCAGAATGACTCTGACGTTGATAAGCACCCTGAGCCTGCCAACCTGTAAGCTCTGAGGATGGCCAGTCTCTCTAGAGAGATAGCACGCTTAGGTTCCCTGGAGTCTCAAGCTGGAAAGGGTCCTCCTAGACTCCTACAGGAGCTGTGGTTCTCGGTGCCGACCTGTGAAACCCAAGACACAGTCTGTCATCAAGGTCCTTTAGCTGTGTGCTACCCCTGTGGTCTTCTCTTTTACTACTGAACATTCCTGCTTTATGCCACCCCGGATATCCACGGAGCATTTCAGCAGTGAGAACAGTCTTAAGCCTGGCAGAAAAGGCACATTTCAGAGGAACAGGTGCTGGTGGGCTCAAGTCTGACGTGCATCATGTCAACGCTGAGCACACCCAGAATGCGCCAGGGCTCAGGCCTTGGTCCTGGGAGGCTGCAGTCTTCAGCTGGGCAGGGTACTGGCAGGTGGCTCTGAGCACCTGCCTGACCTCCTGGGCCGATGTGCTTACCAGTGCCTGGCCCGGAGTTGGGACTCTTGAGTTGCTGAGTTGGGATGCAGCTGTGGTCTTGTGACCTCCACCAAGTGACCGCGGCTTTCCCAGCTTCACTGCTCTCATCAGAGAGCTCTGTTCTTTCCATTCACTTTCCTTTCTGTAACTAGATCTTAAACACATACCCAGGGCAGCACTTAGTGGATTTCAAAGTCAATGTGTATTGGTAGAGTAAATAAGAGCATGATACTAATGTAAATTTATGACATGGATAGCAGTGGTTATGCAAGGGAATATTCCATTCTCAGAAAACACACACTACAATCCCCAGGGCTGAAGGACAGTGCCGCATATACCTAATCCTTGAATGGTTCAGAAGACAGCCCAGGTGCACGTGGAGAGAGAAGAAAAGAAGACTTTGGTGAATTACTATGAGTGATTAAGATGGTGCTAAGTGTGTCATTATTTAGGCCCAAAATCACCAGAGAAAATTAAAGCCAGGAACATGCTAGGAAGCCCACATTCTAGCTTCCAGGATCTGGTCAAGCTGGAGCAAGGCTTTCCCTGCTCACCCCCAAAACTCGGGTGCAACTGAGCTATCCAAGAAACGGGTCAGAGAGCAACACAGGGACGACCCTTCCTTAGAGGGAGAGATGGGGCCTTCCACATTAGACCAAGGAAGTTAAATAGAACTTGCAACCCTAAATATGTAATGATTCACCCCTTGGTAATAAAGCCACCATGGAAAACTCTCTAGGGGGATTAATCTTAATCGGCAATTAAGATAGAGTCTGGGCACTTGCTAATCTAGGGCTTAATCAGAGACATTTTAATGTGCTGCCATAGTGTAGCTATAAGAGTGGGATTGCACTAATTGAGCCAGGAATGCAGCTGTGAGGAGGAGGAGGAGGAGGAGGAGGAAGGAGGAGGAGGAGTCCCAGTGCCCCAGGGCTGGCAGATCTGGCAGGGGACAGGGGTTTCTCAGGCCCATTGGGCGGGCCTGGCACAGGCCCTGAATGTGGGAAATATGCACCCTGCCATGTCACTGCAGTGCCAGGAGAGCTGAGAGGGAAGGCAAGCTGGGAAGGTGACGCCCAGCCAAGGCCCTGCCCTCCCCCAGGCCACGCAGAAAGCACTGGTTCCTGACAGGGTCACTTGCAGCCAGAGCACTATGTACATGGTCTTTGTACCAAAGGTACAAGCACATCACAGAAAAGAAAATTTTAAAATGATTTTCAGAGAAAGTTGAACCCTGAGTCTTGTGGTTTTCCTCCTAGAAATTCCTTCTCTCCATATTTCTTAAATCCAAGCAATCGTGTGATATAGCTCATTGGTGTAAATTCTCAGGCTCTGTGATACAGTCCTGTGGATCAGCAGGAGAATCCCACCAGCTGGTCACCAGCTGGCTTTGTCTCCAACACTGTCACTTGGAAGCCCCACCTTGTTGGCCATTATTTGAAGAGTTGATGCTGGCAATAGCCCTGAAATTTGCTTTAGGAGTGCAAGCATCTGACTCAGCCCAGGTACACTTGAGAAAAATGTATCATATGTATCTTTTTATAAAGCTTATTTCTATTTCATCATAGTGAACTTGTACCCATGCATGATGTATCTTAGTTCCCCTTATTTTCGTCCCTTCCCTACCCTCCCTTCCACTCCTCTTCCCCTCCCTATTTACAAGATTTGCTTCCATTTTATCCTTTTTTTCCTCATTTTTCCTTCCCTGTCCCTTTTAATCAAATTTCTCCTGGTTCACAATAGCTGCCATACATTTTGGTCATTATTTACCCTTTTGGTTTCTCACACAGAGAGACAATGCAATATTTACACACATGGGTCAGACCTACACAGAAGGTTCCTGGAGGCAGCGAATAGAAATAGAGGATGCCCAGGTAGATTTGAATTCTCAATAAACAATAATTTTCAATACAAGTCCGCCCCAAATAACAGATGGGGAATAAGTACACAAATCTTATGGTGGTGCATTACTCAGAAATGCTAATGAACCGGGCCTCCCGCATTTCATCTGATAACCGGGACTTGGATGTCCAGAGCCACGAAAGCCCCCTGCCTGTTCTCTCCTAGATGGAAAAGCTCAGCGGGAATTTTATGCTCCATCTGAGGGGTTCCCTGTGCTGAAATGCATGAATTACCTGCTCCTAAGATGCAGGCTTCTGTGGACCATGAATTCAGCGGTGTCACAAGTGAGGCCCTCGTCCCTAGGAGGCCTGATTAGTGTGGAGCCGAATGAAGCTTTGCAAGCGTCACTTGCACAAGCCCCGGCTTCCAGGCTTTCTGTGCCTGCCTGCGTGTGCCGGTCACTTAATACAAAGAGTGTCGGACATCACAGGCACAACATCAGAAGCCTGATGGCACATACACACCGGATCACCACAATTTTCATTAAAATCTTCTTTTCCCTGAGCAAAACAGGGACGTGTTTGAACATTTCTAGTGCTTCGAACTTAACTAGGCGCAGCATTCAGAAACAAAAAGCCCCTTAACGAAGGTGTAAATTGTGCCTTTTTAAAATGCCTTTCCTTCCCCAGCCTGGTATCCACGGTAATGAAGGCTCCCACCCAATCAAACTATGAAAACAAAATTGGAGCTGTGTCAGCAACTTGCCTGCAAATAAAACTCAAAACAGGTTATAGCACATGCTAGGAATATGGAATAAGGTTAGCAATAATGCTTCAGCTGTGAGTTCTTCGGCCTGCGGAAATAATAGAGCATAATTTAGTAGTAGAAGAAGAACGAGGGAGTCAGCACACACAGGAAAAAGAAAAGAAGCGAGGAAAACGTCAGGGCCAGGAAATAGGGGTGGAACGCACAGGGGGAGGATCACAAGGGAAAATCGCTGCAGGATCAGAACAGAAGAGAGGCCCAGCTTGGGAGAGAGAAGATCCGGAGCACAGATGGTGTGGCACGATTGGGTGTCACCTAAAATGCTCCTCACACTGACTTCTCTTGGGGGGTTCCCAGTGGGGGCGTCAGACCTGAGATGCACATCCATAGAATAAGCATTTGTAACATCCAGGCCCGACGTCCCACCAGACCCGAAAGAAGGACCCATCAAAACTGCAGTCTTTTGTCACCTGGAGATTCGAATGTTCCAGGGTGATTTATTTTATTAGTCCAAACCAAATCTGTAGAGCAACTCTGTAATTATGCCAGCTTCCAGGTGCAGATATCAGCTCACCGGGGTTCAATCAGATGGGCTTTCCTCTCCTCTCTCTTTCTGTCTCTCTCTTTCTCAGTCTGTCTCTCTCTCTCTCTCTCTCTCTCTCTCTCTGTCTCTCTGTCTCTCTATCTTTCTGTCTCTCTCTTTCTTCAACCTCATCAAGGTATCTCTCTCTCTTTTTTAATGTATTTAGTACAAGGCCTACAGGGTCTGACTATACAGATCAGAATCAATGATCCTCCTGTTTTCAGCCTCCCAAGCTCTGGGATTACAGGCATGTGCCACCATGCCCAGGCTCAGTCACTGCCTCAGCACACGCTGGGGGTGGGGCCAGCACAGCAGGCTGGGGATCAAACCTCTGGCCCTGCATCTGCCTGAGCAAGTGATTTAGTCCACTGAGCTATCTGGCCAGCCCTTCATCAGGGTATTTGTGGTCTAAATGCTCCCCATCCTGTAGAACACCTAAGCCTGGAGAGTGTGCAGCACATAGAGTTAACAGCTTTCTGCTTTGTACTGTTTGCATGAGGCTTGTGGAGACACCTATCTCAGGTAGCTACAGGCACCTGGACTCTTGCTGCAACTCAGTTAAAACGTACTTTTTCTTAAATATTTATGATGGAAGTTAATGTCCCTTTGTGCTTTCCTCACTGGGGCTAACACTTCAGAACCTGTGATTAAAGGAAATGAGTAGCCTTCCACGTCTCCCTGCTTACACTGGGAAAAATAATCCCCAAACACACTCTCTGCCATCTACCCTTCTTACACAGGGTGTCACCTGCCTGATTACAGCCTCCAAGGTTTCTCTGTTCACAGTTTAGACATAACCACGTATAGGGCACACCACATTTTCGAGGATCTGTTGGAGAGGAGAAATGAAAATATGCCGATTGCAACTGCCCCACATGGACTTCAACCTCTCCTCTGGATCCCCTGTTGAAAAAAATCATTTTGCAGGAATTCACAGTTCTCACCTTTGTTAATTCATTGCCAGAGTGAGCTCTTCCCTGCCACTCAGCCAGTCATTCCTCATTTTCTTCGAGGGATGAGTTCATCAGAAAGAATCAAAATCCACCTCCCTGGCCCAGGCGTCACTCTGGGTGTCAGCATGCCTGCGCTTAGTTCTACCGTTGAGGATTCAGTTTTGAGACAGATTTTAAGCAGTGGCCTCTTGAGTTGCTTTATTTCACATGGATGCTGTCCCATATTAATTTTTTTTTAAATGAAGTCTTCAGTGGTTAGCTTCAGAGGCGATATATTTTACACTTTCAGACCTACTATGAGGGTAAAGAAGCAGCACTGGAAGTCCAGCTGGGGCCCAGTCAATGACTTACTGAGCCGACCCCCGCCCACACCTGGGCCCACCTGCCCGTCCTTCCTGCGGGGTCCTGGGCTCTTGACAGTGCTGCTCATTTCTTGATTGTCTTTCCAGCCCCTGTGACCCAGCACTGCATGCATGTGTGTCTCCCCTTTCCTGTTCTGTGTTTCTGGCAAGTTTCTAGTGTGTTCCGGGCTCAGTGAGCCTGCCCGATGTTCAGAACCGTGTGTACATGTGCAACAGTCGTGCAGCCGTCAGAGAGGGTAAAGCAGAGCGAGGGCATAGTGCCGGTGGGAGAGACCCACTGCCAGTGTGGAGACGTATTTATTCAGTGCAAGAATGGGTGGGCTGAAATGACACCTGCCCGAGGCATGCGTGGAGCAGTCAGCTTGTAAGCCAGGGTACTGCCCACGTGATGCTCCGGGTAATCCGTGAAGTGGTTAAGAAGCTGCTAGCCATGCCAGGAGGCCACAGATGGACCCCTACCATGCTTGGGACACTTCTGTGACAATGAAGACTCCAGAAGCTCTAAGTGGGGTTCCTGCAATCTTCACCCAGTGAAGCTGACTTGCAAGAGGAGAGGTAGCTTCAGGGAAGCAAAGAATGAAGAGAAAACACTCAAGGCAGAAAGGAGCCAAGGAAACAGACACTGTGCATGGTGGAGCAGCCGGGACGTGGCGTCCCAGGGCCAACCATGTGCCAGGCCACAGCAGAGAACAGGGAGGAAGAGGAGAGGGTGTGCCCGCAGGAAGGCCTATCTTGCCTTTAGCAAGGTTCAAAGGAAGGACGGGTCCTTGAAAACCAAGGGCTCCAGCCTGATGCCCAACTCTGCCACTCTTCAGCAGAGTGAAATAGAACAAGGTGTTGAACCCAGCCTTCCTGCCTCTGTGTACAAAAATGAGTGTTGTACTCCCAACCACGCAGCTGTGTGAGGAAAATCACAGGAGACGCCAGTCACCTTTGTGTGTGTCCTTGGCACATAGACCCCAGGCCCAAAGGCCTGAGGGGGTCAGCAGGCACAGAGACAGCAAGGCGGCGAGGGCAGGGAGCTTCGGCATCAGCCATGCACTCTGCATGGACAAAGGCGTGCCCTCTGGCGCAGGCCCCACTCCGACAGGCAGCCTCCGCCATCGTACCTCCCAGGCCTCCAGGCCAGACCGCAGTCCAGATTTCTGAGAGAAATCCCCCGTCTTTTCAGCATTGGCCATTAATGAGACTTAAGCCACAGAGCAGGCCGAACAGTTCAGGCCTGCAGGCCAGCCATGACCTGCGGGCCCCAGCAGCTGGCCTTTGATCTCCAGCTCCTCTCCAGCGCGTTACAGGCTCTCGCAGGGCGAGGACCGCGGTGGCTAATGATGCGTGTCAGGGCCGGCTCCTGGCAGAGGCCTCGTGGTTGGAGGGCACTGACGTCCACCACATACAGACACCGACACCGAGGGCAAGGGGAAAGCGAGCCAACAAGTGAGGTGTTCAAAAGCGCAGGATTTCAAAGAGTGACCCAGTGCCTTCTCCTGAGCCCAGGAATGAAAACTTTTCAAACTCGGCCCCAGCAAGAAGCTCCTGGGAGAGAAGCAGATTCTTGGGAAGAAAAAAAAGTACAGTCTGTGAAGGGCAAAGTTTGGCAATCTATTAAACAGCAAGCTACAATAGGCCAGTGCAGAGATCACAGAGACAGGGATTAATGTACACACAGCTATACGGGGGCTTTGATGCTTTCAGGGGCCTCTTCGCCATCTGAAAAGCAGGCAGCAGGCGTCGCCTACATATTTCACAGCGGTCGACCTGTCTGGGTGTTTGGGTTTGACAGCTGGAAGCGCTTTGAAAGGAGGCTGAGGCATTTCAAACGCTTTCTCTTGGCCGTCCAGTTTGTATATGCCGTGGATACCTTTTAAATTTTCCTCTTTAAAAAAAAAAACTAATTCTCACATCTCTTATTAAGCTATCAATCTGCAAAACGAGCAAATTGCCGAGGCTAAGCTACCTCTTGACCATCTCCCGTGAAGAGCCCATCGGCAGATCATGGCTCGCGTGCCATCCCGGGTAACGAGGAAGGAGAGAGGGAGGCCCACAGGTCAAAACTGATTTCCACGCAGTCCAATGCGGCTGCCAGAGGTTCGAGCCACTCGCCTCCTGCCCCGAGGAATTCATGATGGCTTAAGGGGGGATATTTACAGCTTTCTATGAGTAATAAATGATTGAGAAGCCATTCATTAGAAGCTGCTAAATTACAGGCACGGCAGGCAGGTTCCTTCTTTTAAGAAGGGAAGTTTGACCTGAAAACTGGTCCTCAGTCGCGGGCTCTCTTTTCTCTGATTTTCCTTTTGCTGTCTCTTCTGCCTTGCTGAGTGAGTTAATGCCGCCGTTTAGGGGGCTTACACAGCCACCAATTCAGAAGCCACAGTTCACGTGGGAGGGAAGTTGGTCCTCTGTGCCCGAGTGAAGCTACGGGACAGAAATTTGAGGTGCCGTGGTCCATCCTCAGTTCCGCAGAAGTCCCTTCCGTGTTCCCCTGCTCACTTTTTGGTGAGAAGCCACCACGTGAAGAGAAAGGTCTGGATCCATAGGAGAGGGGCAAAAGCTTCTTTCTTCCACATGGTGACAGGGGTGTGGGGCCCTGGCCACCTCTCCTAACACCGCACTGATCATGGTGTATGAGACTCTGACACGAGCCCTGACCACACCGGAGAGGATCAGCTTTCCTTTCCTCCAAACACTGCAAGGGGAAACAGGCTTCCAGCCCCCCAAAAGTGATCCTTAGGGACAGGCAGAGGACGACAGAATCCTCCCGGGAGTGACAGTAAAGCCAAGACTCTAAGTGGATCTCAAGAGTTCCCAGGTCACATCCAGGGTCCAAAATGAGTTCGCTGTCATTTGGCTTAAAGGCAGATCTTGGAAGGGAAGGAGTTCTTCTTTAGCTCACGAGTAGCAAAGGGGAGAAATCAGGCTACTGATGTATGCTGAAAAGGCTGCACCGGCAGACAGACAGACAGATGGGCAGGTGGGCAGGCAGAGGGGCAGGCAGGCAGACAGACACGCATGTGCACACACACACACACACACACACACAAATTATAAATGTGAGTGAGTTCTAAGGTTGTCCCAATATAAAACCATCCTTCCCCCTAATGGAAGCCCCTCTGATTTCTCAGTGCCTTGTCATCAACATTCTAGTTTGAGGGCTGGGGAGATAGCTCAGCAGAGTTAGCCATTGCCTGGCAAGCACGGGGTCCTGAGTTCAATCCCCAGCACCACACACACACACAAAAATCTAGTTTAGCCAATATCAAGGCAACACACATTGTGACACCCTTTTGGGGTCACAGTTTCAAGACTGACCTCCTTGCATCGAGACGCACTCTGAAAAGGACTCTCCTCCAGCGCTGGGCACGGAAGCCACCCCCAGCTAAATGACAAACACGCTTTTAAGGTGTCCTTTTGATGGCTTCTTAAATGACAAGGCATTTTAAGCACAATGTGGAAAGGGGGCACAATCATAAAGTAATACGGATGGGAAGGAAGGGATTTTATGTGAGTAAGGGGTGTCGTGCTGGAGCCTTGTCAATGAGTGGAGTTTCCTGTAAGTAGAAAGATAAATGAATTAGCTCAGAGTAATTTTTAAAAAATACATATCCAGATGAAAGCTTGGATAAGTTTGATCCCTTTTAGCCAATGAAGTATGATCTCTAATTAGGTTTCCACGCAGACGGTGCGCGCTCAGGGTGCATTTCTGAATCTAGTTGACCTTTTCAGCTAGAGAAGCCAAATGATTTCCATTCCATGCTCTTTAATTCTGGAGGAATTTCTAATTTGTTGCCAGAGATAAAAACTCACTCCAAACAGGAAGGAAAAAAAAAAAGTTTTAAATAGTCCAGAGTCTCATTTATAGAATATTAAAAATTTTAGAGCTCGGAGAGCCCTAAGAGACCATTTTATCTCATTCCCCTGTTTTACCAAGAATAAAACCGAGGCCTAGACAAAACTGAGGTTTGCCCAAGGTCAGGCAGGGACTTGGGAGCCAGGACTAGAACCCAGGGCTCCCCCTGCCTGCCCTGGGCTCTCTGTCTGGCTGGTTTCTTGTTTGCCCGCCGGGCTGTTTCGCGCCGCCCAATGCTGCGGAACCCAAGGCCCCTCGCTGAGCTCCACCAGCCCGGCTTGCGGGAAGCTTCCGTGGGCCAACACCTACCCTCTTGCCTTTCTTAATTTCTTTTGGAAATTCTCTATTCTCTCACCTTATTAATGTTAAAACAAAACGGGTTCTTTTATTGCCACAGGCAGCAGGAAAGTTAAATTCTTGATGGAGACAAGTGTCTTCCCTAGTGAGAGCAAGTAAATTAGTTCCGAGGTCCTCTCACTCACCGCGACTGTAATGAGAGAGACACCAGCCCTTCTTCATTAATGAGATGCCAATCACAGAGGGAGCAGCCTCGCGAGCCCTGGGGGAGGGGCGGCGGGGGAGGGCTGCGATCGGCACCGCAGGGCGGGCGGGGGAGGCGCAAAATCAAGGTCTCCCGGGGAGGTCGGCAAACGCGTGGACGGTCTGGAAGCAGAAGGGCAGGCCTGGTGGGAGACGGCGGGGCCCCCAAGTGGGGGAGGCGCTGCGGTTTACTGGACACTTCACTGGAACTGTGCGGGATACCTGGGGCCCCCTCTGGCACATGCACCACAGGTGCTTTCCGGAGAAGCTGTGCTTACAGTGGTGCCCGCCTGGAGGACCCCGGTAGCGGGTAACAGGTGGCGCCGGCTGACGACCACGTCCTCGTGCAGGGCTGGTGGCAGAACCTCTGGTCTCTCCTCTGCCTTCTATCCTGTCGCCTTCTCACGTACTGAGTGACCTCTTCGAGTTAGAAAAGGAAACTTTCTAAAGAAAGCTAAGGAGTCCAGGAGTCCCTTGTCCGAAATGCGCTCAAAGGCCAGCTTAGCCCAAGATCCAGGCTTGCGGGACACTGGGAGAATCTTAAGTTATGGCGTCCGGTTCTTCCTGTGAAGAGCGGCGCGCGGGTGCGTCCTCTCTCTGAAGTTGGCATGTGCTGTGTCTCTCTCCCAGTTGCCCGCATCAGCAGTCACAGCACTGTCGGGCTTTGGGGGAAATATTTATGAGATCTCCCTAACTTGGTTTCCGACATCTGCAGCTGGCCTTCTTCGCGTTGGTAGCTGGTAAATCTGCGACTACGAATGAATAGGACTTTCCCTTAGAGTTAAAAGGCTTTTCCGCTCATTGCTTTTTTTCCCTGCAAACATTGAATTTTTTTTTTGTGAAAATGGGTCTATATGAAGGTTAAGAGACTTTGAGCACTCCACACAGCTTCATAAAACGTCTGAGCACACAATTAGGCTCGCTTGCGTCCTGCAAGGAGCAGGTAGCAGAAGTTCTAATTGGCAAAGCGGTAGCTTGCATGTCATTTTCTAAATGCATTAGAGCACAGCTAACAAAGAAAGGAGAAGCAGCCACAGTGTACAAAATATGCTTGGTGTCCCTCCTGGAGACATAAATCGAGGGCAGCGCTTCTGTAGCTTTAAACTTGCAGGTGAAACAAAGTGTAGCTACAAAGCCCCAGCGGCCCGAATGAAGCGAGGTTCTTCGGGCCGTGTGCAGGCTTGCCTGATAATAATGGAAGCAACAGAATGAGCCAGAGGCCTAGAGATGGTCCTGTGTGTGCATATCGTGTGTGTGCATGTGTGTGTGCGTGCATATGTGTACATGTGTGTGCACATGTCTCTGTGTGCACGTGTGTCCATGTGTGCATGTATGTGTGTATGCGTGTGTCTGTGTGCACATGTGTATATGCATATGTGTGTGCACGTGTATGTCCGCATGTGCGTGTGTCCATGTGCATGTGTGCATGTGTGTGTGTGCGTGGGTGGGTGTTGCAGTTGTTCCCATGCACAGGCAGCCAGGGCGCTGTAACACCCCTTCCTCTGGGCTGGTGGTGGCTGGAGCCCGCCAGCACGTCTGTCTGCAGCTCCTGGACTCTGCCATGGCAACCTCCCAGTCTCACTTTACCAGCCTTAAAATTTGAATTAAGAAAAACCTGAAGTTTTTTAATAAATCCAGGCCAGAGCACCCCACCCCACCCCAGGGCCTACAGTCTTCCTAAAAGCCCCTCAGCGAATATAGCTCTGCTTTCAGAAAATTTGACAAGACTCAACTAGGGATTTCATTGTTTGTTGAAAGCCAAAAAGAAGAATGACCATGGAAAAGAAGGACTCAGAAAGCCACATAGTTTTCATTAGTTCATTCATTCATTCATTCATTTGGGGGACACTGTTTCCATGAGAAATTTTTCAAAAACTTGGTGGACAAAACCTTATTTGTCTATTTTTTTCTTACGTAGCAGACACCTGTGTTTTTAAAGATTAAATTCTTGCAGCTGTTTTGGATTAATTTGTTTTCTGAAATACTCATGAACGCGACTTCCAAGGCTGGGAGGCTTTCTCTCTCCTCCCAGATGCCCTACTCTGCGAGGAGGTCGAGCCCATCCTCCCTCGAGTGAGTGCGCTGTGTCTCTGCAGAGTACCAGCCTGCCCTGCACCTAGTTCTCCAGGCCCCAGTCTCTCCCTCCCTCCTAGGCACTGGGACTGAGCCCAGGCCCTTCTCACCTAACTACCACCCCTGCCCTCTTTAGGGTTTCTTTGGAGACAGAGTCTCACGGAGTCACTAAGCGGCCCTGGCTGGGCTCAAACTTATGGTCCTCCTGCTTCAGTCTCCCACAGTGCTGTCATTCAGGTGGGTGTCAGGATGCCTGGCTCTGACTCAGATGTTAAATAATCATAATTGTATCACCTTGGCCAGCTCAAATCTCTCATAGCATTACTTGAGTTGAGGTAGTCGACTTCTAATGAGTGGTCATCTTATTACACCTAGCTGAACTAAACTAGCGCGGTGCTGGGTACAGGAGGCCCACCTGAGCGTTGTGGCCAGCAGCATAAAGCAGAACAGGAGAAGCTGCGGGAACACTGTTAGGGATGCCGTTTGGAGAGGCTGTTAGAGCTGTTGGAGCTGCTAGTTCTCTTGGGCTGTGCTGCTGGAGGACTTGTCATGCTGGATTTAA
>NDGM011185374.1:0-13420 GCA_002564305.1 Octomys mimax
TGGCCACACACACACACACACACACACACACACACACTAAATAAATAAATAAATAAATGTTTACAAAAATAAATAAATTAGTTATTAAGAACTATTACATAAATAAGAACTATTTCTTAAAAGAATTCAGAAATAAATTTGTAACTCATCTCTGATTTAGCATCTTCAACAGTGCTGCTCTGTGCAAATATTCATTACTATATTTGATAGCAATTAATTTTAACTTGATAATCACATTATAAACAATATAACTCTGAACTAAAATCTTATTTTATAATATTTTAGCTAAAGAGGATTATGTGGAATAGAAGGTGACACTGTCAAAATTCTAGAAATGACAATATGATTGATACATTCTTAAAACATTTTGGTTGAATTTTAAAGCAACTAAAACTTAGCTCACTATGAAAACATATGGAATGGCATCAGAGACACAGCATGAGGGCTCAGAAGCCATAGTGGAGGGGTTTGAATATTAGCTCTGCCACTCTTGTTACCTTTGTGACTTTAAACATCATTAACTTCTCTGTGCCTTAGGCATTTCATTTGTACCATTGCAGTAATGAGTAATGACTACATGTAATTTTTATGGGGACTAAATTAACCGAAACACAGCCACTAAAATGTATGTGAAATATAATGAACATTCAAAAAGGTTAGCTGATAGTAAAATTTAATAGAACTGCATAGCTGTCTTAATATACCCAAATTAAAACTAATGCAGAGTAAATTTAGAAATTCTTACATATGAAGATAAACTATGCTTCAGAAGGAGCGAAGTAAATATAACATTTCATAGGCACTTATGTGCTAAGCACTGTATTGTGTCCATAATAATTGTTACTCAGTCCTCATTATGGTTTTTCCAGGTAAGTGTTAATATTTGTTGTGCAAATTAGAAAACAACCAGAGGCTGACTGTCTTATGTCGCAGCACTGCTGATGCAGAACAGGCTTCCAGAGCAGTTATCGCATATTATTTCCATGCTATGCTGCTGCATCTGGAGTCTCCCATCTCATGTGAAATTACTGAAACCTGTCTAAATAAAACTGCGCATTTAAGAGAACACGTTTTACTCCAAGCAGTAGTGCTATCAGAAGGTTATTATAATGAAATGGTTGAAAAGAGAACAAATTCATCTAATGTTTAATTACACGAATTTGAAAAACTTTGCTACTCATCTTTAACATTTATCCCACTTGTATTGTGTGTGCTCTATAAAGAATGTAGCATAATGATTTGCCCTTCCTAATTGATTATTTTGTCGTCTTTTCTTTTTTCTTTTCCTGTACTTGGGTTCATTCTGAAATGTGAAACTTCATTTGGCCCTTTGTGCTCTATGTCAGCGTCTTCAACTTTATGGATACCATTCTCCTACTAATAGTGTATGTACAATACTTTAAATGTTCTTTATGTATATATCCCACACATATTATACTTGATAATGTTTTTCTTTAAAAATTGTTATTCAAAATATTTTAGAATTTATTATACAGTATGGTACAATCAATACAAAATTTGATACCTTCCTAAATTTATGAGAAAACTAAAATATACAGAAAAATTGTATGTCTTTATTAAATGTATATCCTTTACTTATAGTAAATGAAAAGGAAGCCAGGTTTGGTGGTACATGCCTACAATCCCAGCACTTAGGAGGCTGGGGCAGGAGGATTGCCATGAGTTCAAGGCCAGCCTTGGGTACATAGTAAGTTCATGGACAGCCTGAAATAATCAGTGAGACCCTGTCTCAAAGAAAATAACAATAAAATAAAAGGAGTAAAGAGCCAGTAACAAAAACTGGTACAATAATTAAGGTTTTTGATTTTTCAGCAGTATTTGAAGAGTTATTTGAAAAATAGTGCAGCAGAGGTTAGGCTGTGTACCTGCGGAACACAGGTATTTAAAAAGCTAGGTCTGTTTATCTGGATATATAGTCTTATATTTCTTACAAATTTTTAAAACCCTGTTGCCTGCCTACTTTTTCTGCTCTATACAAAAATAAACATATTGGTATGACATGCTATTTGGTAGGTTTAATACAGCAATGTATCATGTCATTTCTCAAAGAAAATTATGCCTTTCAGATTCTCCTTGTCTTGAAAAATTTTGGAGTTCCTGTAGATGAACTGAGTCTCTATCTTTCATTTCTCTTCAGCAAGTTAGAGCTTGTTGTTAATATATCTTAAAGTAACTAAGAATAGATCGCAGCCCTTTTAAAAATATGAACATGCACAGTTCACTTAACATCCCAGAGATCATTCAGCCATTTTAAAGGATCCCTTAAACTAGAGATTCCACCTGAAGAACCCTGAGGTTTTTAACTATGACAGTTTTCATTTTTCTTTTCATTTTGTAAATAATTTACATATAGGGTGATGATGTGTTTTTTTAAATCTGAGTAATACTATTGTTAAAAGGAAATTAGCCCTAATATATAGCTCCATTACACAAATTTTATGCACTGTTATACAAATTATAATCACTTTATTGCCTATTTTTTTATGTTATGCTCATCTATAGGAAAATATAGTTAGGATTCTACATTTTATTTAATAACATTTTTTCCTTTTATACTTTCACTGAAGACAGACTTTTTTATATTAAAAATGTATCTGTTTATGTAACTTGATATCATTTTAATCCACAAACCTAAATGAACTAAATGATTTTTCGGGTATGTAATGGCCTTCTTTATTGCTTTTGATCATCCTTGAATTTCACATTTCCTGTAAATAGAATAGTCACCCTTGATTTTCTCTGCATTCCTGTTGCAAGGCACATTGTTTTCCATTTCTTGTAAACAGCATATTGTTGTATCTTGTTCCTTGGTCCATTCTGCCACTCTGTTTCTTTTCTTTGGTGAATTGAGGCCATTTACATTTATGATTATAACTAATATGTATTGGACTGTCTTTGTCGTATTTTCCTGCTTCTTTTCCTCTGTATAATTCCTTTCCCCTACTTGGTGGTTTCTTTCTATTGTTCTTAGAATTGTCATTTTTGCCTCTGTCTAAATTATCTTTTAGTACCCTTTCGTGGTATTGGCTTTGTGGTCATAAATTTCTTCAGTTGTTGCCATAGAAATATTTTACCTCTCCATTAATTTTGAAAGAGTTTTCCAGCGTGTCTCAGTTATTCATCTCTCATTGCTTGGAGAAAACACCCAACACCCAAAATTAAGGAAGGAAAGGTCTATTTAGCCACAATTAGTGGAGGTTTCAGTTTATACTCAGCTGACTCCAAGGCAGAGTGGCACATGGCAGGGGCAGTAGTTCATGGAGATGGAAAACAGCAAAACAGCATGAGCCAAAGGGCAGGAGCAGCAGCAACAATGGCTTCAGGAGAGGCAGAGACAGAGAACAAGCCTCTCTCCCTTAAAATCATATTCAAAGAGGCCAGGAATATAACTCAGCAGCTTAAGTACCTGCCTGGGAAGTGCAAGGTCCTCTGTTGGATTTCCAGTACCAGAAAAAAAATGCATTCAGGCTATCTTCCCCAGGTGTGTGTAGCACTCACAACTATAAGCCCAATAGTGTTTACACCCATTATCCCAGCAGCACTCACACTCATAATCCCAGCACTAGATCATGAGTTCATCACAAACTGTGGAAGTCTGCCCCATGACTGCATGAGGCTTTGGGAGAACACATAGACACAAGCCATAACACAAGGTGCATTAGTCTGGATTGGAAGTTGTTTTCTTCCAAGACTTTAAATACTTTATTCAAGCTGTTCTTGATTTGAAGATTTTTTCTGAGAAGTCTGCTATGATTCTGATATGCTTTCCTTTATAAGTGATGTTTCTTTGCTCTAATGGCTTTTAATATTCTGTTCTTGTGCTGAATTTCTGGGCTCTTGATTATTATATATCTGGATGTAGATTTACTTTGCTTATAGCTAATTGGAATTCTACATGCCTCGCTTATTTGTATGCCAGATTCTTTTCTGTATTACTTCTACAAATAATTTTTTTATGTCACTTGTGTTAACTACTGCTTTTTCATTGGTACCAATGATTTTTATATTATTTTTCTTTGCACTATCTTGAAGCTGCTGAATTGTTACTTTCTGGTCTTTAATTATTTTCAAGAGATCTTTCCTTTTATGATATCTAGCTAAAATCCCATCTTCAAAATCTGAAAGTCTGTCTTCGGTTTCATTCAAATGGTTTTGATAGCTTTCAGTGGAATTTTAATTTCTTGGATGTCGTTTGAATTCATTTCATGCATTGTATTTCTCTCCTATATTAATCATTCTTCCTATCACCAGCTAGTTTTTAATCTAACTCTATTCTAGATTTACTGAGCAATTCCTTTATAAATGTTGACTTTTTTAACCTGAGAGATTATTTCTGATCAAATTTCCTCTATAGCTTCATGGATTTCTTTCCTTACTTTAGTTGCTATGTTTCAGAAATGCCAGGTATGTGACTTCCATTTTCTTCTATCTCATTGTCTCCTGGAGTTGTTCTGGGTGGGCTCGAGTTGTGAGGTTGCATTTGCTCCTGTGTCTTGTCACTTTTTATTTCTAAATTTTTTATTTTGTTTTCTGTGTTGATCCTTGTAAGTTTTTGCAGTTGGTAGTTTTGTCATTATTATCAGGACTTCTTTAGGTAAGGTTTGTTCTTCAGGGATGTCTTCTTTATATAGGAGGTTTCTGATCTGTGTCTGTCCAAGATCTACCTCTACAGTCAGTTAAAAGTAAAATTTTGATATCTGTTTGCTCAGTCCCCAGTACTTTGATGCTGGGTGTGGTGAGGTTATTACCCTATACTTGCCAGTATTGTTAGACAAGTATGAACAACTGATTAAAACAGATCTGATATCCTAGCTAAAATAGTATAATTATTAATAACAGTACTAATGAGTACACTTTAGAAACTAACTCTGGTAACTATTAATTTTGTACCTTTAACCATAAGAGCTAAATCTACAATTATATTATAGAACCAAGCATAAATTGGGAGCTTATATGGAAAGTATTTCCTCTTGGTGGAGTGGTTTTACCCTGTTGTTGGGAAACTTAAGAAAAATAGTAAATAAAACAAAGATAACTGAAAAGAGAGTAAAAGCCACGCTAAAGGACAACAGATGATCATGCAAGCTTTGGGAATCTAGAGATGAGAGCAGAGGAGAGAAAAAGGAGTAAGTGAGGGATTATTTGAACTTGATGTCTGAGTTGGGGGATGGAATAGATTTCTATGGTGTCAGTGGTCCCCAGGCATTTAGAAAAGAGAAAAAAAAAAGATAAGAAAACAGACAAGAGGGGAAAAAAATAGAGAAAAGGAAAAGCTCCCCACCCCAGTCTGCTCCTAATCTGTGTGTTTTTGTTTCCAGTCACAACACTGGTTCACCTAATTTACCACTTGTTGGCTGGTATTTTACTGTTGCTTGTGACAATTTCACACCACTAGTCCTACCTGTCTATTGAGTGCACCCTGACCGTGGACCCTACTGTGTGGATGACATTCCTACTGGTCTCCGTGTCTTCCCGCGTCTTTCACCTGGATCCCAGGAGTAGGGAAGGCAGGAGCCAGTCCCTGGACCTTGCCACGCTGTTCATCTGGATCCCAAAGTCATCTTACTTTATAGATAGAGATTCTCTGGGCTCTATAGTAGCCTTTTCCCCAATTTAATCATTCTTACAGTTGTTAAATTAACATAGTTAATATTCTTATAGCCTAAATCCAAAGTATTTCCTCTTATAGTGAAAGATTGAGCATATTCTCTTGTGTCCATAAAGATATCTGCTGGCTTATATAAAATAAAACATTTTCTAGTCCAAATAATCCTAATTTTTGATATTTATTATATTCAACCTCAGTTACCCCATAGTGATGCAAAAAAATTAAAATTATAAAGAGTAAAATATGCCAAAGTTAAGTGTGTCTGAAATGACATGCTCTAAGTGGTTTTTTAAGAAATCAATTACCCTATTTCTATTGTCATTAGAAAATATGCCTATTTTTATATCAGTTATTTGACATATATTGTGATGTATCTTCAGGACTAAAAGAACATTAATATTCATATTAACTTTTTTTTTTTTGGTACCAGGAATCAAACTCAGGACCTTGTACTTGCCAGGCTGGTGTTTATGCGCTGAGCTATCTCCCCAGCCCCTTAATCTTTATTTTAAAAGAATGTATGGGCCAGCCTGATAGCTCAGCAGACTAAAGTGCCTGCTCAGGCAGAGCACAGCGGCCAGGATTCAATCCCTGGCATTCTGTGCCATGCCAGACCTGCCCCCGGGGCACCCTGAGCTGGCCGTTGAGACTGGGTGTGGTGGCAAGCGCTGTAATCCCAGCACTTGGGAAGCTGCAAACAGGAGAATCACTATGAGTCCAATCTACATAGTAAGACCCTGTAGACCCTATATAGGACTCTGTCCTAAATACAGGGAAAAACAAAAAAGAATACATATGCTCCACTTTTGAGTATGGTGTTACATATATTACCATAAGTAAGTATGTTACCATGCATATTAGTTATGTGTTTTAGATCTCCTGTGTTGTGTTTTTGTTTTGTTTTTTCAGTCAAGTTCTCATTATGCAATACAGGGTGATCTTGAATTTACTGTGTAGCAGAGGCCAGCAGCCTTGAACTCCTGGCAATCCTGCCTCAGCCTCCTCAGTGATGGGATTATAGGCATGCACTACAATACCAGGAAAATAATCTCTGTAATTAATGATATTTTTATCTTCTTGATTTTGCTATCCTATTAAACATAAAAATAGATTTATTAATTTCTACTCATAATTATCTTGTTTTTGTTTTATGTATTTTGCAACATTATCATTATATTCCTAAGAATATAGATTTATAGCTTAGCAAATAGAATTTTTTACTATACACTCCATTAGATTTCTAGAGTTACTTTCTGCTTTAAAAACTATTTTACATACCAGAATCTACTACCTTTATCTTAACATTTTATATTATTTTCTATTTTTGTTGATTTTTTTTCATTTCTTCCTGTATTTCTGATGAAGCTTTCTCTAATTTGGGAAATTTGTTTTTGGTTTTGAATCAGGATCTCACCATATAGTTCAGGAAGGTATTCAAGTCACTATATACCCCAAGTTGGCCTTAAACTCACAGTGATCCTCCTGCCTCAGCATCCTAAGTACTGGGATTACAGGTGTGCCACCATGCCAGCCTGTCTGCTCTAATTTTTAAAATATTTTTTAGTTTAGAATTAACTAAAAATATAAATATAGTGAATAACAACTAAAGAAGTTTAACTACTACATAGATCAAAAGATAGGCTATTGCTATATCCCAGAAAACCATTTCGTCATGCTTCACAGTCCTCCTGAAGATAAGCACAGCCATGATTCTTATGTGGGTCATGTCTTTCCCTTGCTTCCAACTATACATTCTAAGTAAAATAGTGTCAATATTACCCTTGTTTGTGCTTTCATATACATGAAATATTGTGTGATTTTTTTTTCCTTTTGTCTTTGGCTCACACACAGTTAACTGGCCAGTTTCACTCTCCTTTCATATACCATAGTTCTGGTTCGTTCCCTTTTATTGCCGTCAGCTATGGCTCTCACACATCTTGGCCTTGTCCCTTTACATTGTTGAAACTCACTGAAGATCCTAGAGAGGTTTAGTTTATGTGGGTTATGTCTATCTATATTTGCCATATTAAAAATTAAACAGTATTTAAGATATGTATTAATGCATTTTAAATAACAACATGAAATTTGTGTTAACAGAAATTTTATGAAAAATAACTTTTTAAAAATGTAGTAAGAAAATTGAAATTCTTTTACATTCTTTGCAATTGTCTAGTAATCAGCTTAATAGAAGACAACTAGTTTTTCATAGCCGTTTTTGCATTTAGACAACGTTTCTTGGGTTTTTTTTGTTGTTGTTGTTAAATCATGATTTCATTGCTTGAGTACATAAATTTGTGCCACCAGGGCAGAGGCTGTGGATGACTCATATTCCAGGTGGAGGGGAGGACCTGCTTGGTCTTATAACATTGAGCCAATTGGTGAGCTCAGCTCTCAATGGGGTCACATGGAACTTGGCATTCTTATCCTTTCTGTTCCTCTAAGATGCTTTCAAATAGCAACTGCTTTCTTAATTAAGTGGTAGAGCTCCTCAGGGAGATCAGGAACGAGTCCTTTAGACTTAAGGATTCTTGAGATTTCATTATACTTCACAAAATGTACTTGGGCAACACTGTGAGAGTCTCTCAGGATCACATCAATTTGTGAGGGAGTCAAGCCCTTCTTGGCCTGTTTGTAAATGTGCTCCTTCACATCGTCAGACATCAGCTGCAGCCAGGTGGGGACACTGCAGCGATATGGCTGAGCCTACTGGGACAGGCCCTTCCCAGGAGCATGCATGCCACCTATGATGGCAGCAGTCTGGAAGTGTAGACTTACTTGGCAACCAGTAGTCTCAGTTGTTTACCTTGAAATGACATGCTCACATAATTCATTTTCTAAAACAAGTCAGCCAAATACACAAAATCTGAATAACATAATTTATCAGTTATTCTTTCTAGTAAATATGAGGATTCATCCAAAAAAGTGACTAGGTTAGCTTGTAGCACAAACCTTCAGCCAAATGTTCTGTCGACAACTGTAATACTTCAATATGCAGCAAAAGGATTTTATGCATTCTTCCTGTTTCTTTACACCTAATATAAAAAGATGTCTACTCAGAGTTGCAAGCAAGTGCATTCCTAAATAGAACTTCTTTTTGTTTTTTTCTTTTTCTCAACTGTATGTCACTGAAAGAAAAAATGACTCTGCCTCATTGATACCAGTTCATCATGACTTGTACACTGTCAGTGAAAAACTTATTATAGGGCCCAAAGCAAATGTCTTTAAGGTGCTTAAAGAAGAATCTACCTCACATTTTGTCCTATTTTTTCAGTTATTCACACTGAGAAGGTTGGAGCTAATGACTAGGCTTTAATTATCACTGGCCTATTGCACTTTTCAATTTCTGTCCTTTCTTACTATGTGAATCCTTTGTAACAGTTTATTTTGTGAGTTGTACTGGCTTTTTATCCAGGGTGACAATCTTGTAGTTTTGGCAAATTCAATCAATTTACATTACCTATGGTTACTGACTGATTTGAATTTTAGTCATGTTATTATATATGCCATTGTTTTTTCCTTTCTACTTTCTTTTGAATTAACTGAAGTTATTTTTTTTTCTTTTAAGGTTAGGAGATATTTGCTCTTTCTCTCATTTAAATTTTAATAAATATATTTTAAATAAGATTTTAGGTTAGACAGTATCTGTACTCTTTTCCTGAATAATTCTTTCAAATGTAGCTTTATATTCTTTAAACTTATTTCCTATTCTATATCTATTCACTTCAATATCTGAAGTCTCATCTATTATTGTTTCTAATGGCTGTCATGGTAGCCAGTGTTTTATGCTTTATTAATTTTGCATTGTGAATAATATCTTTGTGAAGATTCTTCACAGACCCACTTAAAGACACTTCTTCAAAGTAAAATTGTTAGGTTTTTCTTCTCTGAATTTTTCCCTCATACCTGCAGCAGAGAATGGTGATGCACACCTGTAATTGCAGCTGAAGCAGAAGGATCAGGAGTTGGGCAATTTAACACCTTAGGGAAATCTTTTCAGAGAGAGAGAGAGACAGATAGACAGACAGACTGACAGACAGAGAGACAGAAGGGGAGGGGAGGGGAGAGGAGAGAAGAGAGGAGGGGAGAAGAGAGGAGAGGAGAAGAGAGGAGAGGAGAAGGTAATAGAAATAGGAGAGGAAAATTTTCCTTTCCTTCCTATAATACATTTTATGGAATAGCTTGGGTAGGATGCTGCATTGATAGCCAAAAAGGGAACTCTTGACCAAAACTACAAAGTTTAAAGGAGTTTTACCAATAACAAACTCTGATCTGAGGTAAAAAGTAAATTCAACTTGGGGTCAATATATTCAGAACTCATTTTGCCTGTAACATCCATTTTTCCTTTTTTTTAAATTTATTTATTTAGTACATGGCCTACAGGGTCTCACTACACAGATTGGACTCAGTGATTCTTCTGTTTTCAGCCTCCCAAGCGCTGGGATTACAGGTGTGCACCACCATGCCCAGTCTCAATCAGTGCGCCCCGGGGTGGGCCAGCATGGCACTCTGGTCCCTGCATCTGCCAAAACAGGTGCTTTAATCCACCGAGCTATCTGGCTGGCCCTGTAGCATCCATTTTTGAAGTTCTTCTAACCTATATTTGTGTCCTTTTGTCTCTTACAAAAATTTACACTAAACATGATACCTCTTGTGAGAAGCCTTAATGCACAGATCCTAGATACTCAGGACTGAGTATCCTAGAAACTCATTACAAATTGCAGTATATTTTTGCCTACCAAAGCATTCAGAGTTATCTGTTTCATATCATCATGATGCTCAGTTACATTCAAGCACTTCCCCGGTGGTCTTTCTGTAATCCAGATGCATATTTTCTGGTTTTATGTTTTTATGTTATTAAATTCTAGCTTTGATTTTCCTATCTACTTTAAGTTTGTTTTAAATATTCTATTATTTCTCTAGTGTTGCAACTTCCTATAGTTTTACATGTTCTGAAAATGTACTCTGAATTTCATCATATTTTCATTTAAATAATTAAATATTTGTTTCAGAACAGATACATATAGGAATTAATGAGTGTATTACAGATACATATAAGCTTATCACTAATCTGTTAGCTATTTTGGATTTATAGTATCTAGCAATAGTTACTCCAAGTGTCTTGGTTACTTTTCTATTGTTGCTGTGACAAAATACCCGACATCCAAAAAAGGAAGGAAAGGTTTATTTGGCTCACAGTTTGTGAAGGTTTCAGGCCATACTCAGCTGGCTCTAAGGCAGGTGGCGCTTGACAGAGGACAACAGTTCACAGTGGCAGAAAAGAGCAAGAGCAGAAAAGGGAGCAGCAGCAGCAGAGGCAAGCCTCTCTTCCTTATGTTGCATCCAGGCTACCTGCCCCAGGGCGGATGTAGCACTCACACCCATAATCCCAGCATTGGCTTATGAATCAATCACAAACTCTGGAAGTCTGCTGTCCCATGACTGCATGAGGCTTTGGGGGGTACAAATAGGCACAAATTATAACACCAAGGATACAATTGTTAGATTATGTAAGATAAAACAAAAACAAGTATATCTAGTTATAGCAAGTCAGTCATATTCTAACACAGTCTCTGCAGCCAGAAAAATGGGTAGGAAAGCCTTCTGCAAAAGAAACTTACTAATTTGCTACATTCTAAACAAGGTGAGAGGCCAGGGAGATGGCTCAGTAAAATAAGCGCTTCCCTGCCAAGCATAGGGGCCTGAGTTCAATCCCTGGTTCCGCCAAAAATAAAATAAATACATACATACATAAAATAAAAATAAGGTATATAATTTCAAAGGTTTAGTTCATCTTTTTAATTTATTCTGACAAATACATATTTTAAGATATAGGGAACAAAATGAAAATAAAACTTAGCCTAACTTCATCATTCAGATACTTGATTTTAGTATATTTGCTTTCTGTCTATGTTTATAAAATATGATATGCTAAACCAATGTTATCTTCTTATATGTTGTATATATTTTGTAGTGTGGTATATGAGTATTTGTGAGACTGACCATTGTTTGGTGGTAGAAAAGAGACATGGATTCCCAGAAGGAATCATTTCTACTGTTCTCCTAGTAACAGTATGCAGTTACAGCAGGTCTTACTTTCTAGTTTGGTGGTTTAACAAACTTCTTTTTTTAAAAAATCATGTATTAACTTTTTACAGAATAATTTTTAAAATGTATCTATGTTCAAAATATATAAATGGTATCTGAGTGTAAGAATTTAGTTAGTATCTATTGAGGTTATTGCAGACATGAATTTAAGAAAATGAACTGCATTGGATCTGTATTTGCTAATCTTACCTGTTCAGCAGTATCTGCTTAAAACTTTTTAGAAAGTGATGAGTAGATTCTCTGTCTTAGTTCCTTTTTATCCCTGGGACACAATACTTGATGCAGCAATTTAAAGGGGAAGTTGATTTTGGCTTGCATGTTTAGTCCATAAGCAGGAAGGCATGGCAGACAGGCTCACAGGAAAAGCTGCTCACACCATGGAACCCGGAACAGACATGGGAAGGAAGACTGACCAGGGAGGGAGATACAGAATTTCATGTCATACCTCCAGTGACACTTCTGTAACCATTCCCCAGCTCCTCACAGCAAATCAGTGATAGCCACATAATCGAGTCACCTTCACAGGCCCCACCTCTGAGTGGATGAGATTAACATTAAAAGCAAGAGGGTAATAGGAAAATATCAGAATGAAACCCATTATATTGTACATTTAATATTCACTAATAAAAATATCTAACACACAAAATTAGAAGATTTTTAATAATTCCTAGATGCACTGTAATTTTATTAATACACTAGACTTTCATTTTCATTTATTTCTTAATTTATTGATTTTTATGGGACCAAGGATTGAACCCAGGGTCTTTGTACCCTGTAGACCTAAATTACTGAGGCTAGTTTCAGATTGACTATCCTGCTGCCTCAACCCTCTAAGTATCTTGGATTATGGATATGCACCAGCATGCTGTACTTCACACCAGACTTTTAAAAATAAAGAAGACTGCTTTGTTTAAAAGTTCAGGTAAGGCTTGTGTCTACCCTTTTTGTAGAAAAGTGAGCTGCTCTTCCTCTTGGTGCCTCCAGCAGTGCACCAGCTAGGACTGAAAGAAGGTGGTGCCTTGTCCTTGTCACAGGCGACAGAGTGGCTTAGCCTTGTGCAGTGGACACCAACCAAAGACCCATTTTTGGCTATTTTGACACTGAACAGGTATATTTCTTTTTCATAAGCTCTAAATTAATGTACACTATTTTTTATTAGTGTATGGATAAGGTTATTTTGATTTTTGTACATTAACAAGATGCATGATAGAAATAATTTATTTCTAAGGTATGGTTTTAACAGGTTGCTATAAATTTATGAAAACCTTTATATGAATTTACTTCACACAAAATGTGAACAAAATTTTTGTTTTACACATTCTTAGAAGTTATGCCTAAGTCTAAGGGAAGAGGAAAAGATAGGAGACTTTGATGCTTTTTAACAAAGCCACGGTGTGCTTAGAAATAGTGATTATATACCATTACACCTCTGAAAACACCAGAGGTCTGGCAGCTGTGTAACACCAGTACTGTTCTGTGCAGCAGAAAACAAAAAGGTAAGCTAATGTGTTTTCTTTTAAGATTGGTGAAAAGAGATGTAAAGTGTTAAGTTGTCACTCTTTATAACTGTTGTTTAGAATTCAGCTGTGTTCCTTAAAACTCCTGTAGGTACTTAAACCAGACGCTGAGGAACTTGTCTCCAGAAGCTATTGGGACACACTGAGACGAAACACAAGCCAAGCGCTC
>NDGM011185383.1:0-12805 GCA_002564305.1 Octomys mimax
CAAAACATTTCACAGAAGATGGAAATGTCCTGCAGCTTGCTAACCTGCCAGATCTATACAAAGGTTTTGAAAGGTGTAAAATATGATCCTTTAGAGAACATGGGGTGTTTTTCTCTTGTTTTGTATATTTTTTTAGTATTTCTAAATTTATTTATTTATTGATGTCTTTATTTGTAACAAATAAATTACATGAAAGTCAATTATTGTGTAGACAAATGTATTTTTCATGAAAGTGGAATGTCACAAAAAGAGTAGCATTCTTAACATAAACACACAAAAAGTTAATAGACCATTAATAAAAGTATGGTATTAATGTTATTAGGTTAAATTATGCTGGCCCCAAATTAGGAGCAATATGAACTGTACATGTGTGAGATGAATATGGTGGTGTAAACCTGGTGGCTCTTGTTTTGTATCCTAATTTTGTAGCACATCTTCATGCACAATGGGTTGTAAATAGATTGTTAGATTTGTCCTTAAAGAAAAAAGAACCTTTGCATTTGGTGATTTCTCCACAGTGTCTCACTGGCATAACTGGAAGAATTGAAGACGAAACTATGGAAATAGTACCTTACTCATGTTTTCAGCTTGATCAAGCTGAGTGTTTATAAAGGAAACTTCAGGGCACTATTTTAATGGTAATTACCTATTTTTTCATTGCTCTGCTTTTATACAGTATTTTTATACAGTTTTTTATTGAAAGCCTCTCTCAATTGTCTCTGTAAGCCATGTAGTATATAATCTTATATGTTATATTATTACATGGAAAACAAACACTTTTAATGAATGAAAATCACTTTAGTTTTCACTGAAGAATTGAATGTTAAGAATATGCATGTTCTCTCTCTTACATAGGTGTATATGTATATTATATTATGTAGCAAATTTTATTTCATAAGATAATGACACATTTAAAACAATCTTTCTACTGAGTTATAAGGTTAAAATTATTCATGTATCAAAGAAATCTATAAAATTAGCCTCTATAATTTAACATTTTTAATTGAAATACCAATTTCTGGGGTCTTCTCTGACACCTATATGAAATAATAATATTTCACTCATAACAAAAGGAAGCTACAAGTAAAGTAGGAGCTTGCAGAAATTAAAGAATGGTTTGAGATTATTTGCTACTTAAATAGTTTATTTACAATTGAGTTGATTTTTGAATTATCAAAAATAAATTAGGGGAAAATTTCGTATCATTTGATGGTTATGAAAAACAATTTGAGGTAAAAGATAAGAGAATAAGGCGTGGTATTATACTTTAAAGAAGAAGATAAAGGGGTGTACCAAACAGTATTTGTTAAAAATATAGATTAAGACAGGGTGTAGAGTCTGTTCTTACAGTGGAATGTGGAAGAAGCAAATCTTCATCCTACTATACTGTAGGTTCTCCCACAGATCTCACTTAGATTTTACTATTTTGTCACTATGCTAATTTCTAGTTTTACTGGCACATTCAAAAAAGTAATCAGGGATCCACTTAGCAGTATTTGCTTATCTTATACATTAAATATATGAAAATTTCAATAAGGGTTCAAAAGCCACATTAAGAGCAACATCACTTAGGGAGTGGTGAGTTATCCTGCTGTACTCATGTGTACATGCTGGGCTTTTCTCAGCTAAACATGAAAGATGTCTTTTTTAAATACAGCTTTCATCTTAATAAAAACTAACCATATTGATACTATTGTAACAGCTTAATAACTTTAAGGTTGTATTGACCAAACCTAATGTTCTCCCAGAGTAAATTATTGATGAATACTTTGAGTGACAAAATGGAGCTTTTAGTTGTCAATGTCAAAATTATAGAATTGAGAAATATCTGCCTACATGGATATATTCCAAAGACAAATATAAGTAATATCATGTTTAAAATATCAAGTACCAGAATGGAAGAAATGGAAGAAAAAATAATGAGTGAATTAATGGAGAGAGATAAAATGTGACTGTTTTGTTGAGCTATCTAAATATAAACCACCCTTTCCTAATGTCACATCAATTATTACTGTACTCTCTTTAAAACAAACTTTAAGAAAAGGTTTTAAAAAAGAGATGAAAATGAAAACTTAAGGTTTCTTGAAAGCAAGTGGTAATATCCAATATGTCAAATCCTACATAACTATATCTGTTAATCTTAGCAACAGATTTGATGATAAAATAGATAATGTATTAACCATTCTTGTTGGGTTTTTTTTCCAGAACCAGGGTGCAAACCATTGTTAATCAGCTATTCTTAGTTTGAAAATCTGTAACATATGGATTGTTGTATGCTGCCCTGTTTCTTTCTGTTTCTGAATTTTTGTTCTTGCTTTGCTTTTACTTTTCAAAATTAAATTAAATTAACAGTATAATAAACCGCCTTTGCCTCTGCATGTAGAGTTCAGATACCCTTGCATTACAATTTGACAGTGTCTTTCTTTAGAATTTCTGTCCTTTTAGTTTTCAGCATGACATTATTTTTCATGTGTCATAATCAAGCATCTACAAGATGTAGATGAACAAAACATTAATAGCAATATGCTACACATCTTTCAGGTATACATTTAAATAAATATCCAATAACAAAGACCCATATGCAAAATGCCCCCCCTCCACTGAAGCAAGCTTGGGGAGGCCTGGGGCATGTGTGCTTTGTTTTAGGCTCATAGAGATCTCTTTCCTTCATTCTAGAAATTCTTCCTTCTTCGAAAATGTGAATGTATAAGGAAAAAAATACACAAAATAGAAAAAACCTGTAGTCTATGACTACCACAGCAGAAAGCCAAAAAATGAAGGCCCAGGAAGTAAGGGCCAAGTCTCCCCACTAGGTACACAGACTGACCTGGACAGGAGAAAGTGTATTAGTAATAAATTTCATAGTCTTGTAACCAGTTAATTACAATGTATTATATATTTCAAAACTTAAAAATAGGGTTAAAATGTACTTATCATAAAATTAAGGTGCTAGAAATATTAATTACATGAATTTCATTTTTCTACAATGTATATATATTCTAAAAATTTTATTGCAATTAGTAGATGCAATTTGTATTTCAAAATTAAAATTTAATATTACAACATAGTTTACAAATAATATTTTTCTAAAAACTTTTAAATGTGTCTATAAACATTTCTCCACTATTATAGTATCGAGTCAATGAAATTTAATAAAAGAAATTAGCTGCTTTAAGATAAAGGAGTTTGGCAGCAAATATAATTGTTTTCTTCATGTGTATAGAAAAATCAATTTCTAAATACTTCTTTTCTCCTCTTTTTTGAAAGGTAATTGAATTTTAACAAATAGCTAAATATACTGTATTCATAGAAATTTTCTAAAATCCGACATTTGCATAGTGTCTTGTATAAAAATACCTGTTCCTGGTTCAGTATCACAAATGATCTTCACAAAAAATGTGTGAAGAGATAGCATTTTTGTTATGATTTTTAGCAAACAATGGTAATACAAGTTGGAAGACTAATGTGAGCATCTGATAATAATTTCTTTTGTAAAATCTGTTGTCTTGGAGAGAAGGTCTTAGGCATTATTCATGTTTTTTCAGTAGAGAATTCACTCTCCTTCTGAAAAATACTCCATTCACTAATTTATGTATTCAGATTTACTTTTATGAAAATGAATTGAGAAAAGTGAGTAACTCACTGATCTTACAAGAATACTACATGTGTTGGGGGGGGCAAATAACTCAGCAGATTAAAGTGCCTGCAAGCAGGTGCAGGGTCTAGGGATTAGATCCCCGGGTGTGCCCTGCCGGCCCCACCCCCAGGGGTGCACTGAGATGGCAATGAGACTGGGCGTGGTGGCGCAGGCCTCTTATCCCATCTCTTGGAAGGCTGTAAACAGGCAGATCACTGTGAGTGAAATCTAGTAGTGAGACCCTGAATAGCCTGCAGACCCTTCCCTAAAATTAAACAAACAAACAAAAAAGAATACTGTGTAGTGTGGCATCTATCTCTGAAAAGATAAACTTACTACTACTGTGACTAGTGCTAAGTTATTTGAGGAGAAGCCCAGTTAATTCCCACTAAAGCTTTAGTACTGAAAAGCAATATACATCTAAGGTGATATGGAACTCAAAAAAGACCATCCGTTGCGTGAGCAGTGATGTGCCTGTGCTTATTTCTGTGCATACACTAAGATGCTGCTAGCTTTACTTAATATGCATGGCCCAAGTCTAGGGATACAATAGTTCAGAAGTGGTGTGACTTTAAATTTTGTTAATGCCAATAGCTCAATTATATGATGAAGTAGCCAGATTTCTCCACCTCTCCAATTTACACTATGCAATATTAATTGATTTGTAAGATTCTTCTCTTTGTAGTTATACAACAGATTTCATAAGTCAATGGGCTCCCTCTCTTTATATATACATTACTGTCCATTTTTCTACAATATCATACAATGTCCCTGACATTCTAATTTAATATTCTATTGCATCATTAAAACTCTACAATAATGGATTGGGGTTCCCTGACCAATTACCTGCCTGGTAAATGGATACAGAGACTGGCTTTGCTAACCTGGGACCTCGTCAGACCTGGAGGAAGCCCCAAACCTATATATCAATGTCAGGAAGATGGAATGGATAATGGAGGCTGAAATAAACAAGTTTATTTTTCTTATTTATCAGCTTTTTCTTATAGATTAATATAAATAAAATACTTTAAGAAAAAAATTTATGTAAAAGAATATATATTTAAGAACATAAAAAGTATGAGTAAATATTAAAGTAACAGGACTTTAGACTTATTTTATTTTCAACAAAGGGTATCATCTTTTGCATAAAATCTCATTCATTCTCCTAATGGGAGGTAAACAGTAATAAGAATTAAATATGCCATCAAATTTCAGATTAGAATATTTTTCCTTGCCTAAGTGAGTGTCTTTGGGGGTAAGTTATTCACTGAATTCAAAGTTAAAATTCCTATGACCTCCAACTCTCCTGTCCCTCGGGATTCTGGCTCCTTACTCTCCTGAGTAGTACGTGTGCACCCCAAGGGGCTGACACGGCCCTGTGTGGAGGCAGGGCTCCCTCGTCATGCACTGCTGGGCTCTGAGTTAGAGTCTGTCCTCTCTTCTGAGAAGACTGCAGCAGGTGGACACTTTAGCATATTCTGAGCATGACAATCACTTTCAGAAAGCTGGGGCATTGCTTGTTGTCCAGTTACTACCTGGATCCTTGGTGCCAGGCAGACCTTCCAATATCTTCTTTAATTCTTATGTGGTGTGTGGATTTTCAGATTCTCTTATTTCCAAGTCTGGCATCCAATGGCCTGAGTTTATTGAGATTCCCAAGCATCTCAAGAGGGACTTGCCCTGAACTCCTGCATCTGTAATTCAGTCACCATAGACCACTCAAGGACTTCTAAAGCTCTTTGGAGCTTCTTTTTTTTAAAAAAAAATTTATTCACATTTATTTTTCACCTTTTGTATGCTCACAGAAAATTAGAACACCTTTAGCAGGAGTTTAGTTGCAATTTTTTTTTTTTTTTTCAGAGCCAGGGATTGAACTCAAGGCCTTTTGCTTGCCAGGGAAGCACTTATTCCACTGAGCCATCTCCCCTGCATTAATATCAATTTTTGTAAGCAAAGTTATATTCCATCTGTAAGTCAAATTGGTCAAAGCATCTCCAGTATTCACAAAACATGATCTTTGGAGCTTCTTAAGTGGGAACTCATGAGATTTGCATCAGATTACACGGGCATAGTTAATTTAACTGCCCAAATTATTTGGGGGATATTATTTTGTATTTTAGGTTGTATTTTAGGGAAGGGTCCACAGGGCATCCATGGTCTCACTACTAGATCATACTCATAGTGATCCACTTGTTTACAGCCTCCCAAGAGCTGGGATTACAGGTGCATGCCACCATGCCCAGTCTCAGTTGCCGGCGATCGAGGCCCTGGTCTCTGCACCTGCTTAATCCACTGAGCTATTTGGCCGGCTCTCTCTGGGGATATGAAGTCTCCAATAAAAACTCAAGAAAATTAGGCAAATTTCTTCATACAGTGGCTCTTAGAGTCTGGAGAAAGCAATGACCCTTTTGAGTGAAACTGAAATGCTCAAGTTACCAAGGAAGTCAGTGAGGCTAGAGGGTAGGAAAGGTAGATGTGTTGGAATGTACGTATTCTGTAACTTCAGAGCCTCACCAGGGCAGTGTATTTCTGGGAGGGCTCCGAGGACATGGCCTTCATGAAGTACACTCAGAGTGTGCTTCCTGGGAGAGACTAGCCTGGCTAATGCAAAGGCAGCTCGCTCTAGACGCTGCAGTAGCGGTGCGCACAGAGCTTGGCCCAGGTGATGGTGAGAACTGAGGCCTCTCGGGTCAGGAGTTGGCACTTGGGCACCAGCAAGCAGTAAATTTTGTCACAGAATGATCGCACGCACGTGCTTTATTTTTTGTTACAGAAATCTTGGTGTATTTTTGTGAAAGTAAGTAGTGTTCGTATTACACAAAAACTGGAGCCTTCGTGGAGGTTATCGCATTCCCCGAGCATTGCATTTTCCTAACACAAAAGTTTGAGACTTATTTGAAGACAACACTCTGCATTAGAACAATTACTGTGAAATTCATATTATCTTGTTTAGTGGAAATCTGTATCATTTGCAGTTTTTCTGTTTTAGTACTATTTTGTACTCCCTTTAAAAAATTAAATATAGAAATTTGAGACTTAAAGATGTTATCCTAAAGGAAACCCAATATTTGTGGTATTAACTTAGACATTAGGTGACAGATGATAAGGAAATAGGAGAACTTCCACTTAGTAGATATTCTTTTCCAAATATCTGATGTTTTGTCTTTAAAGCTAACCAAGAACTTGTATCTTATTTTGTTAAAAGAGGAAAAGCTGTAAAGAATTAAACATCAACCCTAAAGCTCTGCCTAAAATGTGAATTACTTTTCATATAAATGAAAATGCCTTTTACTAAGCTAGTAATTAGTAGACAAATTATCTTATCTTACCAGTAATGAAGAACTACTTTGTATTCAGAAGTGTGTGCAGTTCACATTGTATTCCTATAGTAACTGATCTTCATTATGCTTATATCCAATTCTAACATTATGTCAATTGTATTTTGAATATGACTTGATATTTACCTGAAAATTTTGTTGTTCCTTAAAGTGATCTATATTGCATTTGGAAACATAATATATAGTATTCTATTAAAATGTAACGAAAATAGATGTACTAATCTTGTCATAACAGAGGTGTATAAATCTTAAACTTGTATATTGAAGATAAAATGTGATTAGGATAATAATTTTTAATGATTTATTTATTTACTTATTTTATTTGGTACATGGCCTCACTACACTGCTCAGACTCACAGTGATCCTCCTGTCTCAGTCTCTCCAGCACTGGGATTACAGATGTGTGCCACCATGCTCAGTTTAAGTGGCTGCCCAGGCATATCCAGGATTCTGGATTTGGCAAGACTTGCAGTATTGGGGATGGAACCTGGGTTTGCACTTGCCAAGCAGGTGCTTAGACCACCGAGCTATCATTCCAGTCCCAGGAAAATATCTTTTGACAGCATATTATTGGGAAATAATTCCCAGAATAGAGAGTTCTGGATAGAAATTTAGGGTACTTCTTACATATTGAAAAAAACAGAGGGACAATAGATTTAAATCTCAGGAGTCTCAAAAATTCTCAGGTAAAGCACTAGATAGAGTGACCAACAAAGATGAGAAACAATGTCAAGAACATGTAAAATAGAAAGACTTGGTATTACATATCTTCAAGCCAAGTAGATACCAATGGCAGATACTAACTAGACAGAAAGACCTTACATTTCTTGTATCACTGCTCAGCTATCTGAAGGCTTCAGCAGTCACAGATAAAATTGCTTTAAAGAAGGTGGAGGGTTGGCATGGCAGGTTGCCAGCCTTTAGGACCAAGCTTGGAAAATAAGGAAGCATCAATTTTATTTATTTATTTTTAATTTTAATTGTTCAGGAATCGAGAAATAAGCCCAGGTCCTCACGCATGCTAGACAGAGACTGCAGCTGAACCACATCCCTGGCCCTAATATCAATTTTAAAGAAGGAGTCCTTCCTACATTTTCAGAAGAAATGACAGGACCCCTTTGTTAACATTTTTCGTGATTTGTCAAAGCTCCCTTGCCCTTACTGTGCACCCAGATCTCCCTTGCTGTTTGGCAGAGGCGAGTGTGGCCCTGTTAGCCCTCTCGGCCTGGCGCTGCTGTTAGTCCCAGCTTCACCTCAGGCCACCCTCACAGCTGTCTCTGGATTCTCTGGGCCTCGCAGGAGGGTTTAATGCATAAAACAAGGATGTTTCTTCCTTTTGTACTTTTTCTAATCTTTTTTATTTGAACAAGAGAATGCTAACTGTCCCCACCATGTCGAAGCTCCTCTGTAACTCTCGCATTATCCTCATAATCTCTTTCACTATCCCAGTTTTGTAAAAGCATGATTGACTCTATTATTGAAAGAGAAATCATTTTTCCATGCTTCTACTCTGCTGTAGTCCACCCGGTAGACCCCTGATTCCACAGTTCAGAGCACATCCCCTCCTTCTGCCCCTTCCTTCTCCCCTGACTGAGGAAGAATTTGGAAATTTTCGTCTCCATCATTCCTGTCCCAACTTTTAAGTGTGAGAATATACAGAGTGCTTCCTGAGATTTCTTGCTTCATGTTTTATATTTTACATTCCTAGACAAACTTTCAACCCACTAAAATATGATTAATATAGAAAAGCAGACATATCTCTCCTGTGTTTGCATGTTTGACGTTCTTGTACTTTTGCATTTTCTATCTTCCTCAGGAAATCTCAGCTTTGTTTTACTTTGATGGCATTTCTTTTCAATGCTGCGTTTGTCAGCTTCCTGCTTTCCTTTGGTATTGAAAAATACCTGTGGCAACGCTCTTAATGAAGAGAAATAGTTTATGTTGCTCACAGCTGTGGAAGTTTGAGCCAAGAATGTGCAGCCCCACTCATTAGGGCCTCTGGCAAAGGCAGCACAATACCGCCTGGTGGAAATACTTGTCAGTGCAATGGCTCACATCTGGAGGCTGGAGGCAGCGAGAGACCCGCAGGGCCATGATGGAACAACCCCGTTGGAGGGCCAGGCCCTCAGCCATGGGAGCTCTCCCCCTAGGCTGCACCTGTTAAGTTCCACAGCAGTTTTAATATGGCCGCCTGCTGAACATGAGGTGCTTATTGCAATAAATCTCCCTCTTGGAAATGTTTTTGTTGCACTCCATGAGGTGTTGCATGCTTGTTTCAATTTTCATTCAGCTCAAGATAGATTTACATTTCATGTTTGACTCATTATTCAAGAGTATGTTTTTTGATGATGAAGTTTTTTGAGTTTTCCAAAATTTCCGGTAATGGAAATTTTTAGTTTCATGCAATTATGATCAACAAAGATAGTTGGTGATATATATTTTTTAATTTCTTGAGTTTTTAAAATAATATTTCTAGCTTTAAAATATTCTTTACATGATTTAAAATAATACATATTCTGCTGCTGTTGGGTAGAATATTCTGTACGTAAAATGTTAGGTCTATTTGTTTAGAGGTGGAGTTCAAGGGGCTAAGAATGTAGCTTAGCAATAAAATACTTACCCAGCACGTGAAAGATCCTGAGTTTGATCTCAGAACCATTGTATATAAAGAAAATATGAGTTCAAGTTAAATATTGCCATCTTATTTTTCTATCGGTGTGATTTCTTAACATCCAACAATTATGTTGGACATGTAACATCAAAATATTGTACTATTGTATTTTGGTCTATCTTTCCTTACAGATCAATCAATATTTGCTTTATTTATCTAGGGACTTTTATGTTGGATGCATACATATACTTGGTATGTCTTCTTGGCATTTCAATCCCTTTATTACTATGTAGTGCCTTGCTGCCTGCAGCTCATGGTACCCGCTGGTCCACTCCACTGCCATGTTTCTCTCTGACACCCTGACATGCCCAATTTTCACTTTATTGCTATAGACTCAGTTTCTCTTTCCCAGGAGCCTTTATCTCTGAGCAGATTGTTCCTTCCATTCTCTGTGTCGTTATGTCTCTTCAGTTTCTCAGTAGATTTTAATTTGTCATAACCTTTCTGGTGACAGAAGATCTCTTTCTTTCTCTCTCCTCTCACAAGTTATTTTCCAGTGTCTGGATTCTAAAGGCTAAACTGTTGCTTGCCACTCTGTCATTTTCCTAGAATTCCAGTTTTATTTTCTCTTCTCTGAATTTTCGTGAAGTTTGCTGATGTTCTCTGAAATAAATATGTAGATTCTATATTTGTTTAGATAGTTATTTATTAGACGTTACTACCGGGAAATTGTAGTGTTCGTATTATGCTCCTACAGCTCATTGACTTTCATTCCTCTTGCTTTATGTTGCTGAATCAGTCATCTTCTCTAGAGGTTGCAGGTAGATTTCCACGAGGAAGCACTTCCAGCCTAGGACAGGGTGTGTGAGAATGTGAGGTTGTAAGGTTTAGTAGTGCTGTCCATGCAACTTTGTTGGCTGAGGTTAGTGTTGATGGAATGCCAGAGGATCGCAGGAGCCAATGTTGTTGATTTCCACAGTTGTGGTGGTGATGCTCATTGGCATCATTCTTATTCTTTCCCACCAGACAAAATGTGATGGAGGAGATCCCTCTAGGTGTTGGGTCAAGCATGTAGGACTTTCATCCTCGTGCAATATCACACTGTGCAATGGCTGTGGCACTGAGTGCTAAGTGTGGGTGTGGATGGACTGACTGCACATTGGTAACTGCATGCAAAGCGTAGATGTTTGTTTAGCAGGTGGAGAGACAGGAACAGGAGTGTAAACTTCTGGACTCGTGGTTGACCTAGATCTCTAAGTGTGCTGCTCGCGTCACTGGCCTATGCAGAGAGATGTGGCCTCGGGGGCTTGGGGAATGAAGCAGCTCACTGCACAAGCAATTGCGGTGGTTCAGGTGTGGGTGTGCACAGGCTGGCTTAGGAGCCAAGGAGAAGCCATGCGTGAAGGTGTAGTGTTCTGCAGAGTGTGCTTGTGTGAGCTTCCTCCGGTGGCTGAATCACTTATTAGAGTTTATGTTAACAGAAAGATCTTGGCTCTAGGGCTCCAGGTAGGACCTAGATTCCGTGGTAAGGCCCCATTTTCTGACCCCCAGACGGATGCTGTGGAATCACAGAAAGGGAATCTGGAGTATGGACACTCACAGGGAAGCCAAGTTAGGGATCACGGCCAAGCTGGAAAAGGTGGCAGCTCTAGCCTCCGAGTATAACAGCATGGCTGCTTCTCTGAGTGGGTGGAAAACTGCTTGCCCCTTCAGCCTAGAGAATGGCTGCCAGTTACCAGTGTCCTCTTCAGAGAGGCTGGACTCAGATCATTCCCATGGGCTAACACGGGAGGCTGTGCTTCCTGCTCTGTTCCTCGTCTTCTTATAGCTAAGGCAGGCCTGCCTCACCAGTAACCTTGCCTATGGGTAGTTTCCACTTTGACTGTTTCATGATGTTGCTGCTGATTATGAAGAGGGCCCTTGAGAGTTCTTAGGGCTATTTTGTTTTGAGGATATTTGTGTGTATGTATACATGGTGTGTGTTTGTGTGTTTGTATGTGTGTGTGTGTATGTGTGTGCACGTGTAGGCTTGTCTCCTGCTCTACCATCTTAGTGATATTAATAGTTTACTTTTGTGTGATACATTTAAATCTTCTTATTAAGAACTATGGTAGCTAATTACTCAGGTGCTAACACAACTCACTGTTCAAGTTATTGTATAACTTTAATATTTGTGTTCTAAAATTTTGGCCTTATCTTCTTTTTCCGAGTGCACTGCCACGCATTTTACTATAACCTCATTTCAGCTCCTATGTGATCATTTTATATTCTTATTATGATCCTTTCTGTTGTGACAGGGAGATTGGCTTTACTGAATGGAGACTGAGGGAAACATAACAAAACATAACAACGGACTTAACGCTACCCTCATCTTAACAAAACCTTCAGCCATTTTTTTTTTTCATTTTAAACTCTTGACTTTCCCTTGCTTAGAGCATTTACACTACTTAGAATAATAATAAGTACAAAATTTTCTTCACCACTTTTAAAATACTCTTGCCAGCTTTACACTACAGAAGTGTTATCTTCAAAGACCCTGGATTGATGCCTTTGAAAAAAAAAGTACTCGATCACTTTTCTCTTTGGCCCCATAATCTCCTTGATCAGAAAATTTGGGACACTACCGAGTTACATGACATTACAGTACAAGTTCTCATATGTCCTGAGTCTTAACTGACCTTATGAAGCCAGAACCCCTATTTCTTAGTGTATGGAAGCACAGGGATCTAATTTTGATGGGCGCTAGCGCAGATGGCTTAATCATAAGACAAATTCAAATTCAGGAATAACTCCATGTGTCTGGCACCTTCCCAATGTTAATTCTTAAGTCTTGGACTTTTTCAGTAGCATCCACCTCTGAGGAATTTGCTAATTGTAGCTCAAACTTTCCAAGACACAGAATATAACCATCACTCTGGACAGTTCTCTCACATCCATTTTCAGCATGAAATTCATACCCATTCATGGATTTGTCTCTGAGCTTGCTATTCTTCCCCATTCACTTGTTTATTTCTTTTTGTACCAATCCAAAATGATTTTTACTCTTATGACCTTATTGTATATCATAGTTTGTGATGAGGTGTGTGCTTCACTTTTAGGAGGGCTTGGAGGCATGTGGCTATTTTCCTCCATCTGAATTTTACAGTATGTTTAAAGTGTTCAAACAATCCAACTGGAATTTTGTTTGGAAAACTGACATATTCAGCTGTAACTGAAACT
>NDGM011185385.1:0-18795 GCA_002564305.1 Octomys mimax
GACACCAGCAAGAGGCCAGAAAGAAGGCCTTGGGTACCAAAAGCTGCCCACACCTGCCCACCCAGCCAATCTGACTATGGTCCCACTCACCATAACATACGGAGCAAACCACGGATTGAGGTAGTGCCGAAGGATCACATTCCAACTGTGCCAGGGAGCCACATGCCTTGAGAATGGCTGCAACAAGCCTTCTGCAAAGCCCTCCATGTGGCCAGCACATCCGGGGTAACTCTCGCAGCCTCCCTGACATCCAGGGAGGATGTAGAGTGGGACTTGGGTTCTAGATTTAACAGCACTGAACCTTACAATTCCCCTAAATATTCCTGTACACCTACCTGAAAACTCAAGCTCAGGCCTTCAAGTTGGCTCAAGGCCCTGCCTCGTCCCCTCCCTGGCTGTGTGACCTAGGACATAAGCTCAATTTCTGGAAATCTCCCTCACCTTATTTTGCTCACAAGCTTGATTTGTGGGACAGAGGAAGCAACGGCCATAGATGCCCGGCCCAGGGCATGATGCTCATATGGCATGGTGTCTTCCCTTCCCTTGTCTTCCCTGTTTCCCTATTTTACTGCCTGAAGCATCCTTCTGCAAGGGCCTACTTTTCAATGCTTTTTATCTGCTCCTCAATAAAGCTGTTTCTAGAGCCCCATAGAGCCAGGGGAACCACTGCAGAGGGAGACAAGATGGAGCAAGAATTCATAGCATCCTCCCCCAGCTGTAAAGAGCCCAGGAGCCTGTCAGAAGCCAGAGGAGCGAGGCTGGGCTTTGACAGTGGTCATTCCTCACCGGCTCTGCCTAAGGACTCCCTGCAGCAGTGAGGGGCCATGGGGGCAGTATCCAGCCCCCTGTAAGGGTCTCGGCTTGCTTGCAAAAGGGAAACAAGAGGTTTATTTATGTCACTTGGGCTGAGCAGGCAGGGAGGGGGTCGCGCAGGGAAGCCTTTAATGAGAGCTCTTCCCCTTGGAAATGCTGACAGGCGTTGGACATGAAGTACATCTCGGCCAAAACATCATCATCCCTGGGACCCAGCGGAAAGATAAAACTCGCTGCAAATATTAGCTTCTGAGGAGAGCTGAGCACAGAGCAGCCTGCAGGCTGGGCTGCACACGGCTGTGATAGCCAGGCTGGGCCCTCCAGAGGCCACCTCCTCCTCGTCCTTGACCCCACAGGACCCTGCATGGTGAACCCACAAGGTGCCAGCCTTCAGCCTGGGCCACCCTCCAGACTCAAAAAAGAGAGCACTGGCCAGGATGGTACACGGCCCAGGACGGTACACGGCCCAGGCTCAGGAAACCCCAGGCCCCCTATTGACAGGCCCACGTCACTTGTATGGGCTGCGTGGAACCCAGGCCTCCTTGCTCTGGGTCACAAAGGTGACACAGTGGACCAGCAATAGCGTCCTTGCCCTCCCCTCTGCCCTGGAAGTCCTGGCACTGTTCTCCCTCTGTGACTTTGTTACCTGCTCTGTCAACCCTAGCCAGCCTCATGCTCCCCCAGTCACCAGGCCTCCCTGGCCTCAGGTGCCCTGAGTGTCACGTGGGAAAGTGGGGGAAGGAGGAGTAGTGGGGATCAAGGGGAGACTCCTTCAATACCACCCCCCTGCTCTGTGAAGAAACAGACAGCAGTGGGAACCCCCGCCTTCCAGCCACACAGCAGCCAGGACAAGTCCCTACAGAGCCCGAAGATAAGGTGAGAGCCCCTGGGACATAGCCAGGGAAGCCCTGGGCAGCTGGAAATGCCATGGTGGGCTGGAGGAGACACATGTACCACCATAGACCAGCCTTGTTTGCTGGCATCTCCTTGAGCTTCCTCCTTGAAGCAGTTTGGGGTGGGTGAGCCCCACATTGAGGAAAGCAGGTGATCTGACCTTTTTGGAGACCAGGCACTGTCCTCAGCACTGGCTTTGGTGACTCTCGCTGAGGCTGCTTTCTGTGCCTACGTTTACCCAGCTTCCAAGACAGGGCATGCATCCGCACGGCAAAGGGAAGCCATAGAAATCTAACACTACTGTGCAACACAAACCTCCCTTCTCCTGGGTATGGTGCTTTGCCTTCACGGTCACCAGCTCACTTGATTCTTACTAAAATTTATGAAACAAGCCCGCCCTTTCCCCATTTTTCAGACAAGGACTGAGGCTCAGAGGTGCCTTGCTTTGTGGTCACCCAGTGGCTGGGAAGAGCAGGCAGTCCAAGCATCAATGTGGCTGCTCCCGTGGCCTGTGGCCGAGGAAGGAGCAGGCAGAAAAGCCACAGAGCCCAGGGCTCCAGAACCTGTGCTCCTCCCCTGTGGGTGTCAGTGCTGGAACACTGGCAGGCAAACTCAGGAGGGGCCACTTGCCTCTGGTGGGCAGGACTGAGGGCACGAGGAAGGGGCTGGAGCCAAGATGCACCCTGCAGGGGCGGCCCCGGTGACCACCTCTGAGGTGACCCAACACACTATCAGGTGGGGAGCAAGCTATCAACTCTCGAGCCTTCAGGGGACATAAGAGGTACAAACCACAGCTGTGCAAAGCCCAGGAGCTCCCTTCTCCCTACTTCGAGATGGACCCTCATCCTGCCTCCATTCCTGCCCAGAAAGCGACTCAACATCCACTCCCCAGAAGGAAAGCTCTGGTCAGGACCCTGGGTACTGGCCCAGCAGGCCCCAAATTCTGATGCTTTTGAGGGAGACAAAAGCTCTACCCCAAGAGAAATCCACTAGTGGTCAACTCACTCTGAGTGGCTGCAAAAGTTACAGAGCTGCCCTCGCTCTGCCATCCAAATCCCAACCCATAAAGTATTCAAAATACGCAAAAGGCAGGGACAATCACACAGGGCAGGCAGCAGAGGGCAATAATGGGGCCACTGTGTATTTTCAGTGAGGCTGTGTTGGCCATAGTACAATGGGCACAATCCAAACATCTATCACCTGGTGAATGGGTACCTATACAATGGAATATTATTTACCAATAAAAAATGAGTGAAGCACTAATTTATGCTAAAACATGAATGAATCTCAAAAATATGCAAAGCGAAAGGAGTCAATCCAAAGACCACAAGCTCTATGGTTCCATTCCTATAAAAATGTCCAGAAGTGGCAAATTTATGAAGTAGATTAGCGGCTGCCTGGAGCTGCTGGGAGGCCTGGGGTATGAGTGTTAATGGACAAAGGTCTTTTACTAAAGGGCCCAAAAATATACTAAAACCACCAATCTGTATATTTTATATGGGTGGTTTTTATAGCATATAGGCCTTAACTCAATAGAGCAATTAAGAAATACACAATGCAGCAATCAATCACTGTCTTCACCATCCTTTCTGGAGAGGAACAACAGGGAGGTCAATATCTCCTAAATACCATTAAACATTCTCATTGCTATTTAAAAGGCCACACAGAAAGTGACAAGCACTGTGTATTAATCTGCAGACACGTTAGACAGACCAAATCTGCTCGCTAATCTTCATATTTATCACTTGCTGCATCCTAGTTAGGCACTGAGCCCTCCACTTGCCGCATCTCTCATTTATTCTTCATAATAGCTCTGTGAAGCAACTGCTTTCATCGTGCCCCTTTACAAATGAGGAAATGCAGGAGTTACATGTACAGCAGCGCCTGGGATCTGACTGCTGGCCCCAGGACCTGATCACAGGCATCTGTCTCCAGCCTTCCCTCTTACCCCTGACCCCGACAGAGCTCACTGCAGCCCTGGTGCAGCAGAGCCTGAGCTTCCTGCAGACCAACACCTGGCAGGAAAAGCTGAACTCATACTCAGAAGACGTCTTGTTCTTCTAGAGGCCCCGGGCAACAGCAAGATGGATTTCCTTTTAAATGACTGTCCACTGCTGTGTGTGATAGCTCTTTGGTTTTATCTAATCCTGCTCAGTCCACATTACTGCTGTCATTTGTCTCCCCCACCCTGGTGGGTGATAGACTGGCTTGGTCAGGGAGAAGTAGGCAAGGTGACAAGGAGAGCAATGCACTGTGCTGGCCCAAACCCAGGTGAAGAGAAGGAAAACAGCTTAATCCACCGACAGCAGCAGCTCGGCAGTCCTCTCTGTCCAATCACCCCTCCATCTGAGTCCCAAACTGCACCCTCCAAGCCCTTCTGCGAGGACAGAGATATGGCTGGAAGTCACCCTTGAGAGCAGCGTGGAGAAGCCTCGCCGCCCCATGGCAGAACCTACAGTGGAATCCCGTGGCCTAGGCCTCCTTCATGGGCTGACCTGGGGTTTCTCCATCCATAGTGACTCGTTCCCTGAGTGCTCTTGTCAGGCTTCCTGAAAGGGGCCCATAAAACCGACCTACAAACTCACTTTGGCCATAAGAAAGAAAGCCAATTAGGTTTAGAGCTTCCTCTGCAAGGGCACTAGAAACAGCAACCCCGGTCGGTCCTGAAACACACAGACCCTTCTGACGCCTGGAGACCCCGTCCTGGAAGGCCGTCTTCTTCTACCTGCCCAGTGTACCTGGAACTCACACAAGTTTGCAGTTAGGCTCCCAAAGCCCTGTGACTCATCCATCTTCTACCAGCCTGAAAAATGCTCTGCAGCAATTTATCAGTGTGCTAGGGAAGAGGCAGCTGACAGCCACGAGCCGGTGCAGCCGAAGCAAACAAGGGCAAGGCTGAGAACCACACTGCTAATTTTAAATTGCCACCCTACATCCTGAAGTCTGAGGTGTTTTTCAGGTTCACCCAAATGTCAGTGTGGAGACAAATGCCCAAATCACTGAGTTGGTGGGATGCTCCAGGATCCTTTGGTCAGGTGCAAATATGCAAACTGGGGAGTATGGGCAATTAGATGTTTAAGGGATACAAAGAGGCTAGCCACACCCAGGAAGGAGCTCTGGGCTGGCAGAAGCAATAAAAGCCGTATGTCCTTGTTAGCAAAGAGGTACCAGAGCCACCTTAAGCTTAGAAGAAGGAAAGTAGAACCGGGGTCAACCAAGGATGCGCCCATCGTCAATCTGGGTTTTGACCTTTTTTAGCTAGTTCTTGAACAAAGGCCAGAGGACATCAGAACATCCAGAGGATGATGGAGAGTCAGTGGCTTTGCAGAGAGCAATTGGATCTGAACTCAAGGGCGGGTGGAGAGGCTTCATTCACACACTGACACCAAGTAATGTCTTCATTGTGACTAGCCCAGCTCTTTTCCTGTACACAGAAGAGAGGGAGCCACACAGCCAGCTTCAAGTGGGCTGAGGCCTGCATGTTAGCACCCTACAGGTCCCTAGCCGCCTCCTCTTCCTCCCTTACCCAGCTACTTGGTTCACTGCTGCAAAAATCTGCCTCCAAGGTTTCAAGCTGCTCTCAGTCCTTCTACTCCTGAGCCTCCCCTGTTCCCAGCCTGCCCTCCTCTAAGTTTTAACAATTCCAAGTTCCTTTAGACCCTGCAGTAGGTTTCTGGGCTCTGGTTAGACAATATATAGAGCGCCCTGCAAAATGAAAATGCTGGGCACTCGTTCAAAACCCTTATGCATTTCAAGTTGGCAGTAGCAGAGATGATACTGAGAGCAGGGCCCTGTGCCCTGGCATGCCACATGGCCAGGATACCACTGGCCCAAGGACTAACAGTGCCACGTAGCTATCACTGATGGGGACAGTACCCAGGGGACAGGTTGGGGATGGGAATGGCGGAATGAAGGACACAGGAGGAGAGGGAATGGGGAGGGGCCAGAAATGGAGGTGAGCCAGAGACAAGGGGGAAATCATGGAGGATTTGGAGCGCTCAGGCAAGCTGCAGCGTGGCGACGGGGAGGCACAGCACTCAAGCTCGCTGCAGCGCAGACAAGGGTAGAGGGGGAGTCCCTGGCAGGACCTCCCCTCCCTGCCTCCCTCCTTCCAGGTCCCTTCTTCCCTATGCTATCAGCATACAGAGGGGCATATGCCCATGCTGAAGGTATCATTTCTTTCCTTGTTCCCCCGTTTTCATTCCTCTGCTGCTTTCTTCTCTCGCTCTCCCTTCCACTGCTCTCCTGACCTCTCCTCTCTTCAAATCTTTTTTGCCTTCCTCCTCGCTTTACAACTCCTTACTTTTGTTTGCTCAGGAAATTCCGCTTTCTTTTGCGTCTCCTGTGCTAGATGCCTAGCCTTACAGGGACTCCCGCAACCGAAGAAGACTTAGAGATGGAAAAGATCCCCGTATCCCTCCAGAGGCTTCCTGATGGCAGTGGGCAGAAGCAAAGGGAGCTTCCTTCTTCCTCACAGGCCTCCAGATCAGGTGAGAGTGAGGGACGCTATGGCCACCAGGACGCCAAGCCCACTCCTGGCGCAGGGCTCCTGCCATGAGCACACACGGCCTCTGCCCTGCGTGGGGCTTGCTAATTGCCTGCCTGTGCTTTATATTCCAGCCCTACGCTCTCTACACATAGTGATAAATTGGATTTTGCTCTTAAACAGCTGAGTCCTGAGAACACGGAAAAGATGCAGGTTAGGAAAACACCAACATTCAGTGGAAACGTCAGGCAATCTGGCCAGAAGAACACCCTCTCCCAGCTGCTTGTGTGCTGGCGGCAAGCGGTCACCCGAGAAGAGGAGTGGTTGGAGACTCTGGACCTGGGATTAAACAGCCCCGGGTCAGCGCTAACCAGCTGTGGGGTCTCGGGCACAATGTGTGTCTGCTATAGATTCCAGAGCCCGTCTGCAAGGTGAGAATATTAAGAAGATTCACTCCATCGGGTTTTTATGAAGTTTAGATAGCATAAAGGACTTGATCCCCTGCCTGTCGTATTTCATGAGCTCAAAACATGTTAGCTATAATCATGGTTCTTCAATATTTGTTGCATGCCCACTACCCACAGGCAAGGGGGATATATCATGACCAAGAAAGTCAACAGCGACTTTGTTCCTGTGGGGGTCGCATTCCAGTAGAAAGACAAGTAAATTATCTTTACCATGAAGAAAAACAAACATAGGGACTAGAAAGGAAGGGAGAACAGCAGTTTGAAGTGGAATATGAGGGAAGCCACCTCTGGAGAAAGGGAGGCAGAGTCTGAAACATGCAGCCTCAAAGAAGAAAGACAGCTACAAGAGCTCTGATATAGGACAGCCCTAAGTTTAAGAGTCAACCACCAGCACAGGGCCAGGACAAGGGGTGGTAAAGCAAAGAACAGGAGGATGTGGCCAGGGAGGAAAAGAGGGGCCGCCATGTGCTTAGCCTTGCAGGCCTCGGTGAGCAGGGCACATTTTTATTCTAAAGCGACAAACAGCCCATAGAGGCCTGTGAGCTGGGGCTTGACCTGATTCACATTTTAAAGCATCACTGGCCTCTGCGGACAAAAGTCAGAAGGCTCAATGGTGGGGCCACTGGGCTAGCCCAGGGCAGAGGATGGTGTCTGGGATAGGCTTTCCATTGCCACACAGGGGCCCCCGCATATGACAACAACTAGATGTACTTCACAATGCCAGCGTCTGCCTGTTAGCTGGGGATGCTGAAGAGGACTGAGGGTGAGGAAAGGCCCCAAGGTGCAGGGGATGTAGAGACATACAGAGGGCTGATGGCCGCTGCAGACGAGCTGACGGTGTCAGGCAGACAACAACCCCCACAATTCATCCTTATCAACAGTCATCTGTGTGAACTTGAACAATGTCACCTGACCCCAAACACTTGAGCTCCCTCATCTGTAAAATGGAGCTAACAATGGACAGTGCAGGACACTTGTGACAATACAGGTGCAGAACATCACGGGCTCTTTTGACTAGTCATACAATCTCCATTGTCAATGTGTCTCACACATCCTGGAGCCTCCAGCCATCTCAGAGATGGCCTTAAAAGGTTTGTTGATTGATTTGGAAACAATCATAAACAATCTGGTCCTGGAGAGGAGAGGTTGGGAAAGCACCCCTTGACTGATGCAGAGCGTAAGTCACAGCTGGATATCTCAGTGCTTCCGACAAGCAGAGAGGAGCGGCGTCAGGAGGGCGGCCACTGGCCCATGCCCAACCCCGAGAGTGACAGCATGTTTACAAGAGCTATTAGGGGCTGCTGCTCCGCAGATGCTTTCGGGATGATTTACTCCACCAGGACTGGCAAGCTGCTTCTTCTCCTTTCACTGTTGAATTGATTATTGAATCAGAAATATTCCATTTGAATAACATGATTTCACTTCAAGACTGGCAGGAAGTTCCAAACACATAATAATAAGACCCTTCCTCCACACAGGGCTCTGCACAAATGCCTGAGTCTGGGATAGCACTCTTTGTAAAGCCCACCGACAGACATGACCCTGAGACCCACAAGAGCAGAGCCTGCATCTAGTTGTTAATTCCTTGAACCAAAAGCTATGCCTGGTGCTTATTTCAAAAAACACTTCTTGAATGAATGACTGCATGTCTTAACTATTTCTCTCGATGCTGAGACCAAATACCCTACACTCACAGTTGAAGAAGAAAGGTTTATTTAGGTCATAGTTTATAGAAGTTTTAGTCACCTGCCTCTGGCCAGGCAGAAGGGCAGCAAGGAGGAAAGAACAGTCCATGACTAGGCAGGGCAGGCAGAAGGCAGCACGCAACAGCAGCAGCCAAATCAGTTCCCACAGTAGCCTGCCTCTCCCTTTCTTCCCTTCCAGGCACTTGCCTTTCGGGTGGGCTTCCTTAATCCCAGCATCACACAGTTAATGCCAACATCACAGCCTTAATCCTAGTATCACACCCTCTGAACACAGCCACCTCTGAGTGTCCCTCCTCCCCGTGACTGCATGAGGCTTTGGGGAGATATCCAAAAAAAAGCCATAATATCCATCAACCCTGGCCATTAGAGGTCTTAACCCCAGCAGGCCCAGGTGGTCAGCAGCCCTGAAATCAGCCCTGCTGTACACAAAGAGCAACTGGAAGAGTCAGAGTGCTGGGGAGGAAGAGGTGGGGATGTGGTGTTGTCCACACACACTTAGCTACTCTTCTGCTCCTCCATTTACTCACCACCCATCACAGTCAAACACTGCATTGTAGGAGTGAAAAAACTTTCCCTCTACCCTTTCCTCGGGAGCTCCATAATTAAGGCAATGAAATGAACTGAGGGTCGACAGGTTAACAGGAGAGGAGGTTTAGACATGCATGAGGGTGTCACAAGAAGGAAGAGTGACCACCCCCAAGTCTAGAGAGACTTGGAAGTTTATGCATCCTCCTTAGGGAAGGGCAAAAAGAAGAAGGCAACTGAGCAGGGAGCAATGATTTGGGAAAAGATGATGAGGGTCTCAAGAGGATAGGTGAGAGTCTGTGATAACATCTGCCTAGGGACCATGTTGACCTCCTGTCTCCTCTCCTGTGATACTGTTAGCTCCCAGGTGGAGAAGCACCCGAGGAGGCAGGGGAGCATGTGTGGCACCCAGCTCCCTTTGGAAGACCTGACTTCAGGCGAGTAGGGGAGCTCAGAGCAAGCCTCTGCCCACTCAGCTCTTCCTCAGATGTCCCCAGTTTAAAGCCCTCAGCACTCAAAAGCATGAACACAAGCCTTCAAGGTCTGTTTTATTATAGCCACATGTCCTGTATGAGAAAATCAGAACTCAGGGCTAAGTTCAGGGGCTGGCAGAATTTAGAGAGTTCAAGGATCAGCCCAGAAGCAGACAGCTCCTAAGGGACAGGTAGGATGCAAATCCACACTCTACCCACAGCTCCATACTTCAGAACCAACTCTACTCCTAGAAATATCATTCCCACTCCTCCTCTCAGCCCACTGCCCTCTGGAGGTCTCCTTCCATGATAGGTCCATCAATCAGAAAGTAGAAGGGGGTGGGGCCTATGAAGCTGACCACTGTGGGAGGAAGTCACCAACATCTCTGTGATCAGCACTGTTGCAAATGCAGAATGGGTACTAGATATGGGCGTATGCACATATTTACATATATACAAATTATATATTTAGAAACATATATAAGATATATATATAGATAGATAGATAGATATAGATATATACATTGGCCTCAAGAAACTCATAATCTATTTGAGAAAAATCAGAAACTATGAATAATGCAATAATACTGTCTTACTGATTTAGATTCTAAGAACCATGGGAGAAGCCATGTGATTTATCACCCAAACAGGAACACATTTAAGAATGTAAAGAGGTGCTACTGTGGAACAACAGGTTTAAACTAAGACTGATGAAGATGGGGTGGGAGGTAAGGTCACTACGGCTAGGTCCCAAGTGCCAACCACCTGTGTGCACACATTGCTTTCAAGTATCCTAAGCGAGCGCTGAATTGTTGCACGATGCCACTCCATCCCTCAGAGCAATAGTCAAGTTGCAGAAGTTTTATGGGAACAAAAATCAACAGTTACTCTTGGCGTGAGTGTAATAATCATAAGAATCATAGCTTCTACCAATTGGATCCCAAAGACAATGTGCTAAGCCCTAACAAGTATCATTTCATGTGATTTTCAATGAAAAGAAGCGACCATGACTAGATCTGTTTTGCAGATGGTTGCCAAGAGTTTGGCTAAGTGAAATGCCCAAAGACACAACAGGAAGTATTCAAGCCAGGACCGCCCAATTTTGAAGGCCTCATCTTGACTGCAAGCTGTGGATCTCCCCACTATGTCCTTTCCCCTGTACTATTCCAGAAGGTTACAAGGCCTGGTAGGCAACCACTTTTGGCCATTCATAGCTCAGCTCCCATCATCCCCAGTTTCTCTCCATTCCACCATCTCTCTCTTCAACTTCAACCCTTCTTTTTCTTTCAAAGACTGTATCACTGGAAATACCTTCTCCTTTCTCTAGACAGTTCTTTCTTCCTCTTTTCCTGTTATCAATCTCCAAAGATGCTAGTCTTGTCTGATAAATATGAGAGTTCTTTTATCAAGAGAAAGCCTACATTGCAAAAATAAACTTCAAAATAATATAGAAACTGTTATAGCATCCTATAATTGCACCAAAAAGGCCCAGAAGCCCCCTTTGAAGATCCCCAGAAATCTTCATTTACTGTCTCATTCATCCTAATTAAGCAGCCTTTTCCCTGAGTACCAGCAAAATACACAGATTTCTCAAGCCTATCAATTATGGAATGAGATTCATCCCATAATTAGCAGGGCAGTTCCATCCCTTCCTAATCCCATTGCACACATGTAGCTTTATAATCACAGAAGGTTAAGAGGCCACGGCAGGCTAGTGAGGCATGTGATCAACAGTTGCCACGTAATGTCCAAGGGAAACTGTCCACCAGGTTACACAGGGAGCGAGGCACCCAACACTATGCAAGGAACAGGGCAGGACAGACCAAGAGGCAGGAGCAATGAGAGAAAGTAGTTTATGGCAGGGGAGAAGTCAGTACTGTGTGCAAGAGGTGAGCACGTGAGAGGAAAGTGAAGGGGCGACATGCTCTTGCCAGAGCACTGGCTGCAGTGGGGACAGAGCTGCTTCGGAAACAAGGAGGCTGGAAAAAAGCCCAGTAGCAATTACATTCATTAGTCAACAGGGACAACAGCCGAAAAGTATCAGATTTAAGCTATGGCACTGAAAGTTCAGGCTCATTAGAAGGAGAGAATGGGAATGGGAATGATCCTCCTGGACAGCTTTCAGAGCTGTGGCGAGCCTGGGAAGATGTTAATTAAGTCTGATGATGTGAGATGCTCCTAAACTCACCTGAGCAGGCCCCGCCCAGCCCTCACGGGACCTTCCCTTATTATAAGAGCACAGATTGATACGGAAGCACCATTGTTTCGAAGGTTACCAGAAAAGTGTGTCCATACTTAAGGCCAACTAAGTGGCTTAAGAATTAAGGAAGGAGTCTGAATTTCTCATCAAAGCAATCCTGGGCAGTTCCTCTGGGGAAGGTTTCTCTTCCCACCTGACAAACCTGATCAATCAGTCCCACTGCCCCTGCACTGAGCCCAGGCAACTGGAGCTCTCTTGGGGCCACCCCCACAGGAGAACTGGAACAGGGAGCTGCTGGACCCTTGGGCCATGCTGCCCACTCCAGACAGGCATGGCAAGTGTTCAGAAGCTGGACAGTGTGATGAGGGCTCAGGCCTGGGAGCAAATCAGCGGTCGGCAACAGGAGATGGCACGCTGGGTTGTGAGATGGAGGATAGGAACGAGGCGTAGGTTGGCAGAACCCCAGTACTGGGCAACAGGGCATAGCAGGGCTCACAGCCACCAAAAGTGCAGGGCTACACACTCAGGCTCTCGTCTCAGGGCCCTTCTGATTCGGTCCTTGGGTAGAAAGAGCCACACAATGTGCTGGAATTGCATTCAGAGTGGGTTAAAGTCATCTGCAAATGATTTTTAATTTAGGAAACAAAGCAACAAGACACGGCAATGCACGCTGTATTTGGCTTTGGTGACTACTTATTGGGGACAACTGTTTGAAACAAGTGCCATCACCAATACTCTGCATCAGGAGGGAACATAGACAGGAAGAGATTCTCCTCCAGCTAGAAAGCCATGAACCTAGAGATAAAGCCTTCTAGTGAAGCTCTCATCAACTGGCAAAGTGGTAGTTTCCGACCGAAAGCTTCCCACAGGCTTCGTCAACCATGTGGAGTCTCTCAGAACCACATGGGTCTCCCTGGATCCATATCTCCTCTGGATACACTGATGTTCCTGCCCCAGAGCTCCTCCTGCAGCTAATCCTTCTAGTGGTCTCCATCGGATGCTGGGCCACTTACCATCCGCAAAGCTAACCAGGGCTGGGCACTGCGGCTACCTCAGTGGTCTCGGCTTGGTGAAGCCCATGAGAGCTGGTGCCTGCCCAGGTTGGCGGAGGCAGGAAGGAGCCCTGCAAGTGTCAGGACACATACTCAGGAAAAAGAAGCAGTAGCACATGGCAATCAGAACAGTGCATGAGGAAAACCAGCTGAGAAAAAAATGAAACAAGACACAGAAAAGTGGAATGCACAATGAATTCAATAAGGCTGGCCACTTAAACAACAGACTGTATTGCTCAGCATATTTGGGACACGGAAAAGCTGTATTACCATGAATAACAAGGTGAAGAGGGAGGCCAGACAAAATGCAGGACACCTGGCCAAGCATGAATTTCAGATAAACCATTTATAAGCTTTCAGTATATCTTAAACATCGCAGAGGATGTAGTACTTAGACTAAAAGAAAGTTAATTCATTGCTATTAGTTGATACCCAAATTCAGCTGGGTGCCTTGTCTTATTACTTGCTAAATCTGATATTTCTATTAAGAACTGTGTGATTTCTGCTACACTAAGATGTTTAGCACAGCTCTATAAAAGCCCAGCAAAGTCAATAAGAAATGAACAATAGTTACATATCTATATATGGAGGGGTGTTTTTAAAAAATCATTACTTTGCAGAGAAAATGGCAAAGGAAAAATTACCCAAATCTAGAAATGATTTATTACAGTAAACATCCTATTCTGGGAGTTTCAGAGGACATGGTTTTTCATGGTTTCTTTGTGACTCTGTGTCACACCGTTTACACATTAAAGAGCTAATCTGAAGATGGACTGAGGAAATTACTGCATCCCTCCTGACACTAGTCATAGGGAGGCTCTTCACTTAGAAGCGCATGAAGGGGCGAGAGAGTGGTATCTAAGTGCTGTCAGCCCTAGGAAAACAAAACCAGCAGGTACCTGTTTCACCTTGAAAGATACAGGTCATTGATTCACCAGCAGGTAAAGAACTAGTAGCCCACTTCTAAGAGAAGACGTCATGGGGTCCAAGCCAGAAACAGGTTCAGAAAAGACACAGGTGCATCCACGAACTCACACATGTCCTTTGGACTGCTCAAGATACGAGGTCCCTCCCAACATTCAGAAGCGGAAATAATGAAAAAGAAACACACCCTTCCACAGCAGTGCCTATCTAAAACAAAAATCTAATTCCAAATGCTGAGTTGTTGGTAAACTATTTCCTGAAAATAAAGTCCATCTGATCCTAGGGAAGAAAATGTGTTCAGATATTGTAGTAAGATTCGTTAATCACAGAAGATGCTGATAAGGCTTTGATAAAGGTCACACCAATAGCTGGCAGAGGTCAAGCACCAGGATCCGCACAATGATTAAGACAAATGTCAAGTTTGTAATTGCAGCTATTTCTTCTCCACATATAGCAAGACTATTTCTAAAGAAGACGACTGAAGCCCAATCTGAACTTAAAAATGGTATGGGAACAACACAAGTACAAAAGTTGTCTTTTCTCTTCTGACATGTAAAAAAGGAACAGGAAAGGTAATGACTGGGTTTACCCAAGAATATCCTAGCACAAGTGTTTGGGGTTGGATCTGTGTGGAAGAGTCTAATTTATCTCAGCAAATGTACATTTTTACATTTATAGCAAAAAAAAATAGTTAAACATTCAAAAGTGCATATGCTTATTTTGTTGGGAAAATTATACACATTTGTTTGATTAGCTTTGGTAAATAAAATAACCAAGTCATCACTCAAGACTCAGACTTGGTTGCAAAATTGATTCAACGAAATGTCAAAATAAATCACAGCTTAAAAATGCATGGTATGTAACTTCTAAAAATGAAAACCACATCTATCTCTGTCAGAGTTGTGAAGGCTGCACATTAAAATTATATCAAAAAGGAATGCATTTGGGAAGGAAAGTATTGATTTAATCGACTCTTCCTGACTAGTGATTCAAATCATGATTTGAATCAATTTGATTTTAATCGAGCCCATCCCATCCAAAAGTCATTATGCACGGCTTTGGAGGGCAAGACGTTACTCTAAGTGGTCAATCTGTCTCCCCATTTATAGGATGCTCAAGCTGATATGAAAAAGGTTGGATCCCTTGAGTTACGTCAACAGGGCAGGAAGGAAAAATTCCTACAAACATAAAGCAGTTACACACAGTGCTGGTAAGGCCACCCAACCATCAGTTATAATTAACAGGAGATGTACCAGGGGTCCCAAAGGAACTAAGACCCGCAATCAGGCAAGTTCCTGGGCAAGTTCAGGAGACTGCTGATGACCCTGGCAGTAGAGAAAAAAAGAATGTTTTCTCACCAATGGAGAAGGTACAATAAGAGGGCTGCTGGGGTCCAGGCAGGAGCCAACCTTGAAGGATTCAGGGAATGGGTGTGAAGGCTAAGCATCACCAAGAGCATTTCAAATGAAATACTCTAGGCCAGTAATGGGGAATCTTTTAGAGTTTTCAGCAGGGATAGCCTGCTGCAGCACACATGCCATAGCCTTGCTGCCACTGCTGGAGGCTTTTGTGGAATGCCAAGGTGAAACAGGTCAAGAACAAGGCTGGTGTCAACCCTCCCAGCCTGTAACAGTCAGGAGGCTACAGTCAGAGAAGGAGCAGGAAGCTGGAAACCAGAACTAAGCAGAGGCTTCAAGAAAACCAGTTTCTGTAAGCAAAAACCTACAGCAGCCCCAGGAAGAGGCTGACCCAAGGCTGAAACCTAAGTGTTAGGGAAATAGGCCCATACTTGGTTGATCAGACAATAAACCATGTTATACACCTCATGAAGATTAAAGCATGTAGCAAATATCTTGGCATAAGAAGAGCTCAATACTGGCTATTACTGGTGGCAATGAAGATGATAATGATGGTGGCCATGGTGATGCCAGCAGTAACAATAACAATGGTGTTGCAAAAGGAGGAAGGGGAGAGATAATAATGACGCTTCCCTTTTCCACAGTTGGGCCACCACCTAGCCAGTTTACCCAGGATTGAGAGACTTCCCAGAATGTGGGACATTCAGTGCTAAAACTAGAAAGAGCCAGGCAACCCAGGAGGGCTGCCAGTTCTGTCTCTGCTTGTGCCCAGCCTGACCACACGACAAGGGCTTGGATAGAACTTGTGGATAGCGGTAGGCATCCGCAGCGGGAAGAGGCAGAGAGCCGGCACCAGATGTCCTCAGGTGGTGAAGCTGGGCACCCTCCTCGGAGGATCGGAGTCCAGCTTTTCCCTCTAAGGCACCCAGTGATGAGGATGTAGTCAATCAATGATTGTTAACACACTGCCCAGTCTGATCGTTTCCTGCTGTCAATTCCAGTTAAAGAAAACACCAGGGTGTAGGAGGAGGTGAGGAAGCAGGGTCTGCTGAGCCTGAGCCTGGGTCTGAGCCACTGAGCTTATGTTGACCTTCTCATCCTTCCCCTCCAGTTCTAACCCCCGCCCACTGCCTCCCTGTAGAGCCTGGTAGAGGTGGGCACTCCATACGTGCCCAGCAACTGAATATGCTGAGTTGGGTGGAAGTGGCTCCTAGCACCTCCCCAGGTATGTGTCTGTAGGAAGGCAGAGGGGCCTGGCTAGAGATGACCATCCTAGGCGATGTTCATGGGCAGGCACTGCTCCCAGGCTAGGACAAACCCTTCCTCAGCTGTATCACCTGTGGACAGGGCAGCCACACAAGCTTGTTCTTACTCCACACGCTGCTGGGGAAGCTTCACACAGTGAGAGCAGGGAGGACTCTGAGGGCTCTTAGTGTAAGACTGGGGAGTCAGGGAACTACCAGAAATCACAGAGTCACTCAGAACCCTAGGGATGGATTCAAAGGCCTGATTTCTATTGGCCTCTCACATAAATCAGAGTAAGGGTAAAGAGGGCACTGAAGGAAGAGTCAGAATTTGGCCATTTCTCTCAGCTCAGCCACTCTATATGCGGTAATGCATACCGAGTGATATGCAGACCATGCACGACAGAAGGCAGCGTCTCGGATGTGTCTTTCATCTTCCACAGAAAACTATGTAATGAGCACTATCCTCCCTATTATTATTACTGAGGAGGAGACAATGAAACTAAGAGGGGAGCCTTTCAAGGAAAGATATCTGTGACAAGGTTCTATGTTGGCTGAGCTAGAAACTTGACTCCAGAGGCTTAACTGAGGGTCGGGATATGGAGTGGAATGTGTACCAGATGGGAAATAGTCCCAGGAGGCTGCAACGCCAAGTCAGGAGACAAGGAGGGAGGCTTCGCCCATGGGGAAGCACGGGCCCTGGAGGCAGGAGGGGTGAGACAAGAAAGTCAGCTTCGGTAGCATCCGTCCTAGGCAAGAATCTATTCAATGCCACAGAGCCCAGGAAAGCCCGAGTCCCACACCGAGTCCGTCCACATCTGTCACACCATGCCCTCTCACCTATGCCCTCCACTGGAGCTGAGTCATCAGAAATCACTCCATCTCCTTCCTCTGCACTGCTGCAAGCCCTCAGCTCTTCCATGCCTTTTTGGTGCTTATCTCTATGAAACACTTGGTCCTTGCCCACAAGTGACAGACACGTGCTCTGTCACTGACACTCCCACTTGGACACCAGGCCTACCTCCACCCAGGATCCCTGGACTGGGGCTGTACTCTATCCCAAGCTGCACCTTGGCTAAGGCTCCAACCTTCTACTACCCTACATGAAGTACAGTCTTTTGATCATACAAACTGGCCCAGGCCCACAGCCAGGTACTGCTCTGCTGAACGCGTCCTTACAGAGGGTCTGACCGGCCAGCCAGGCTCCTCATCACGGGCTATCTGGCTCCCCAGTGCACTGCCCTTTTCCTTGCCATCCCCCCAGCAACTCCTGTAGCCTGGCGTGAAGTGTGAGCTGGAGCAAGTAACTTCTGTATGGATTCTCAGTTTTTGCAGCCATAGAAAGAAGACTCATGCATGGTGTTAGTACTTTTTTTATTTGAGTGTGGAAAAAAAATAGCCCATGTAAGAGTATACTTTACATATGTTAACGAAGGAAAGATGGTGATAAAAGGCGCTGAATTTAGTATATCTTCCAACACCATTATGTGAGACGCACAGTAGTCTCTCCTCTTCTGCAGTTTCACTCTCTGCAGTTTCAGCTACCCCACATCAACACTGGCCTGAAAAGGTTCAATGGAAAATTCCAGAAAAAGCACTTCAGAGGTTTAAATGGTGTACTTTCTGTCATGTGCTCTGCTCCAGACCACCTGGGATGGGATTTTTCCCTCTGCCTGGTGTGTCCACACCCCACACACACTGCTGCCTACCACTCACTTAGAAGCTGCCTCCATTATTGGATTGTGATGACATCATAGTATTTGGATTTAATGACCCTTATTTTAATAATGGTAATTAAAACAGTGCTGGCAATTCAGATGTACCAAAAGCAAAACCTTAAGCTTCCCTTATGTGAAAAGGTGAAAGGTGAAAATTCTCGACTTATACGAATAATATCTGAGATTCCTAAAACCTACAGCAAATGTTAATCTCTATCTTGATTTATAATTAAACTTTAGCACAGGTTGAATGCATAGGGATAAGAACAGATTTATGTGGGCTTCAGTGCTACCCAAGGTTTTAGATATCCACTGGACACCATGAAACAGCCCATGTGGATGAATGAGAGACTAGTGAGCCCATCAATGAAATTTATTATTTCATTCCTCTACTAAGCAATGATTGGTACACTGTGGGCTCCTGGAATAGAAAATGTAATTTCATAGCCCTTCATGAGTCCAGAACCTGTAGGCTATCATACAGCAGACTAGAAAGTTCCAAAGGCCTTTCAGAGTCATTAATTCAACTAAGATTTACCCAGAAGCTGCTAGAAGGGTGTTATAGTCTAGTTAAGGAAACAGATACAATCCAATAGAATGCAAGTATTGACTAATTATGGCAACTGGTGAAAGCCTAAGACTGACATGGAAAATGAGGCAGTGTAGGGAATGTGGCCTTCAATACAAGGAATGGTCAAGGAAGACTGTTCTGTGTGGTAACATGTGACTGTACAACTTGAGGAAGTGGACAATGACAAGGCACCACCCTCAAGGAGATGACAGAATGGGACAAGAAAGCAAAAAAGCAGAACAACATTTATTTTTTTTTTTATTTTTTTTTAAAGTTATATTTTATTTTATTTTTAAATTTGTATTTATTTATTTGTGTGTATGTGGCCAGCTCAGCCCACCAGGGGGCGGGGCTGGCTGGCATG